>JAJOOR010026608.1:0-22465 GCA_036250505.1 Solanum acaule
AGAAGACGACTCAGTTGGTGGGGGTGGGGTGGGGGTTCTTTTTATTGATTTTATATTTATTTTTTATTTTATTTTGTAATTATTTGGGTCATGTGTCATTAATTCATTGGTCTATTTTTATTTTTACTTAAAATTAATTATTTAAAAGCTACTTTTCTTGTAGTGTTTGTTATATGCAGAACATGTTAAAATAAGAAACCTTGCATACAAAAGCATAAAAGAGATGTTTAAAAACACCCAAAACGGAACTATGGCTATATTTGGAAAGGCAAAAATATATACTAGCATTTTAATTAATTTCAACTGATATCTATGTCATCCAACTTTAGATATATATAAATAGACATTTAATTTTGTATAGAATTGAATAAGTTGACACATGACATCCTACTTGATATTCTTCAATGTCATATGACCCATAAATGTGTATGTCTCCTTACTCATTTTTATAGTTTACCCACCAACTTGAAACAAACGTCATTTTCAGAAATTGCTGAAGATGATTTTAATTTAGTAAATCTTAACCACACAAACTAAGGAGAAATATTTCAAACTAAACAAGAAGTTTCCTTTTACCCTTTATAAAAAGATTTATAGTCATATAAATATTTAAGATTTGTTTTATACCATAAGTTTTAAAAAATTTCTTTTTTTATTATAGACTTTATGTCGAGTCAAATTGAGTCACATAAATTGAGACCGAAAAAATATGAATTTATCAAAAACATATTATCACTAGAAATGCTATTGTTGTTATAAAATATAAATAATCAATTTTGTTTAGAGAAAAATTAACACATAATTCACAACATTTTCTTTTTTGTCCTTTTCTTTTTATACTACAAAAAGTTTACTTTCAAAAACATCAGATGAGGTCATTGAAAATATATACCAAAATCACAAGGAGAAAAGGGTCTAAAACATAGTGAACTAAATATTCCATTAGATTTGTTGAAAAATAATATTAATATCTTGAAAATATAATTATCTTTTTTGTTAACTTGCTACATTTAATTTGCCTTGATGACATTTATTATGACAATTTTTGTATGGTTGTCAGACGTTCTCTTTTCGAATAATTGAACGACGTTCTCTTTGCTAATGAAAAATATCATGAGCAGGACCCAAAAAGATAGTAGTACCAGATAACAAACAAAAAAATACAGTACAGTCTAAAAATAAGTATAGAATAGCTTGAACTTTTGGGCCGTTGTATAAAACACCCAGAAAGGGAGACAGGGGAATTCACTGGTCCACTTAATTATTACATGTAGTAAAATTATTAGCAGCAATACTGGAAGTATTATTTCATGGCATATATTGGTGACAAAGATAAGTGATAAGCATAATAAATAAGTAATTTATAAGTAGGTGGATTCGAGTCATCAAGGGACCTAGCTCCTAAGTAGGAATGAAAAAACTCTTAATAATAACTAGAACATAGAGTGGCCACTGCTAGCAGAGGTGAATTCCTACGAATAGTGATGCCACTGCCTTCCATCATATCCAAATCCTCCGGTTTTAACCCTTCCGGTAATGCTAAATTGAACTTGTGCACAATCCTTCCTAATGCTAGCTCAATTACCACAATAGCAAAACCAGTTCCTGGGCAGCCCCTTCTCCCTGCTCCAAACGGAATCAACTCAAAGTTTAATCCTTTCACATCAATATTACTATTTAAGAACCTCTCTGGTCGGTACTCCTCTGGATTTTCCCATGATAAAGGATCTCTTCCGATTGACCAAGCATTGATAATGACTCCTGTTTTAGAAGGAATTTGATAGCCAAGTAATTTTATGTCTTCTATTGATTCTCGAGGAACTAGTAGTGGAATTGGTGGATGAAGCCTGAGACTCTCTTTGATTACTGCTTTGAGATAGTGCATATTCCCCAAGTCATCCTCTGTTATCTCTGCTTTCCCTTGGTTTAATCCTCGCACTTCATTCTGTAATATCTCCATGGCTCTTGGATGCCTCAAAAGCTCTGTCATTACCCACTCTAAAGCTGTATACGTTGTATCCGTACCACCAGAAAATATATCCTATGCATAAAATTAAAAAATATACTAAGATTGTTATCCTGGAGAATGTGTACATGATTATGTGGAAGAATAACAATATTCTAAGTAACCAAATATTTAACTATGAAACAATATGTTAGTAAGTAGCAAGCAGGAATTATGTTCAAAATTATAAGTACTAATAAAACACGCCAAGGAGGGAATAAATAGTGTGAGAGATGCTGAACTTACCAAGATGATAGCTTTCAATGAATCCCTTTGAAGAGGAAAGCCAGTTTCCTTTCCATTCTGAACTTCCAGCAAAACATCCACGAAATCTTTAGCTTCACCCGTGCTGTATTCTCCATTGTTGTTCCTAATAACGTGTTCTTCGATCACACCCTCTAAAAATGTGTCCAAACTTTTAGCTACTTTCTCCACTTTGGTGTCTAGACCAGTTAATTTATTGACCCATTCAAGCCACGGAATATAATCCCCATTATTAAAAGTGCCAAAAAGTCCACCTAATTCATCTAGAGTGACCTTAGCATTCATTCCACTTTCGCCTTCATCATATTTCCTCCCTAAGGCCACTCTGCTAATTATGTTACAAGTCAGAAAACAAAAATGGTCTCTTAAATCTATCACTGAATTTGAAGAACCACACTCTTGTCTGATTTTTTCAATCATGTCCGATGTTTCTTCTTCTCTTATATCACGATAAGATTGGACTCTTTTGTTGCTGAGAAGGTGAAGCACAACAATGCTTTTAATTTGTCTCCAGTATTCACCATAGGGACTAAAGCCCACGTCCCTAGAGCCATAAAATAGTTTATCAGCCAAACTAGATTTGGGTCTGCTTGAGCATACGAGATCATGAGTTTTCATGATCTCACGAGCAGCTTCGACAGAGGAAGCAACTAGCACAGGCTTACTGCCTAAGTGAAGTAGCATGAGAGGACCATATTTTTTGGATAGTTTATGGAGGGAACGGTGAGGAAGCGATCCAAGTTGATGGAGATTTCCTATGATTGGAAGCTTTGTTGGAGATGGTGGTAACTTTTTTTGATTACTTGAAGTAGTAAAGAAGCATTGATGAATGAAGAAAAACAGAGGAATTACAAGAGAATACCAAGGAAGATCCATTTTCCTTTTTTGGTGAAGAGAAAATAGATCAAAATTAGGAAACAAGTACGCCCTACTTATTGATGAGTATGCGTCCAAAGAATCTTCAATCACCACACTAACTAAAATGGACACAACAAGCACGGATTAATATCTAGAAATTATCTAATAAAATCATTGAATTTTATTTATATCTAAAATTACTCAATTTAAAGGTTTTATCTTCAAAAGTTACTCAACTCATTTATCATTAAAATATATTTAATATAAAAAAATAAAATATTTTTTATGTCATGTAATTATGAACCCTATAAATAAATAAATAAAATTATAGAATTTATTTATTAGTATACCCTACTAACCCACAAATTGGGTCAAGTAAAATAATAAATAGATTTTATAATTTTATTTATTTATAAGGTTCATGATTTTGTTTTTGGACGAATTTATAACATTAGATAGGTCTAATGGTCTTTTATTAATAATAAATTAAAACCATCAATGTGAATAAGTACAAGCAAGGGGGGTTAGACCTTACCTTACAAATCATAATGAAGTAACAAACATTTATTAATTAACAAGAGTGAAAAAAATAAGAGGAAGAGAAAACTAGGTATTATATGATCATCATAGAGTTTATAATACAGTCTATGATGATATTACAAATGAGAATGCTTAAATAAGTAATAATATAAACATCAAGAAGAAGATTGAGTTATCAAACTCAAACTTCCTTTTATATATGTATGAACTAAAAAGATAGTTTGTCCGTCTAAACTAACCTGAAGTATTTTTTGCTTGTCTTTTTCTTCAAATCTATCGAGTAGAACTTGATAGTTCATCACTTCCTCTTAGATTTATTGGATCTTGTTGAAGTTGGTGACACTATCATATATTTATGTTTGGCCAGTCGCATCGGTAGGTGCCTTCCATATGTCTTCCTTTTGTTTTTATTGCTTCCACGTCTTTGTAGTTTAGGTTGAAGATCGCTATCTCTAGCTACTCCCTTCGTCCCTTTTTATATGACATCTCTTTCTATAAATAGTTGTACCACAATACTTGTCATTTTATAAAATTTAGGCATAAATTATCATATTTTTCCTATTATACTCTTGATAGAGTAGTTACTTAATCTTGAAAATGTATTCATCATTTATTATAAAGTTGACTTAAGAAAACATTAAATAAGGGTAGAAGGGTAAAGTTACATCATTTCTTAATGGAAGTGCAAAGTAAAAATGTGACATATAAAAAGGGACGGATGGAGTACTTTATCAAAGTAGGGTTCATGATTACATGCATAAAAAATATTTTATTTTGTCATGTCAAATTATTTTAATGATAAATGCAGTTGAGTGATTATTAAAATAAAACCTTTAAGTTGAATGAATTTATTGATATAAAATAAAGTACAATGGCTTTGTTATAATTTCTCATAGTTCAATAACCTTTTAAGATATTGACCTCACGAAACACAACTATTTGTTTAATTAGGCCTGTTTGGATATAATTTGAAATAGATTGATTTAACATTAAAATATTGTTTTAACATGCCATTTGAATTTTTCTCAAGTATATTTTTGCTAGTAAACATGAAAAAACGCACAATTTCTTTGATATCTTGAATTGATTGGCGAGGAATTAATGGTATTGTTGGACCGAGATTTTGTGATCTCTTAATCCTTCGTTCATTGACTTTTGTGGAAAATGAGACTTTTGTTACCAAAGTTGGTAAATACTTTTAAAATGAGTTTAATGGATTTACATACAAAAATCTCCAATTAATTAGTGTTAGCCTACAAGCAAATAATACTGAGAAGGAAATTATTAAAAGGTCAACGAAAGAAGAAAATGAAGAAAAAAAGCACAGGAAGTAGAATTGAGGAGAGAAATCTAGAATTGGGTATATTTGAAAAGGCATACTACATATAGGTGCATTTTATCTTGGTGACAACTGATATTTATATCGTTCTACTTTGAATGTGCACAAATAAACGCTAAAATTATTTCAAATTGAACTAATTTCTTATACCACCTAGGTAGCATCCTAAATACATTTTGTCATATACGACACTTTTTATAATTTAAATAACAAATTTAAATCGATTGACCGCAATTATATTATTTGCATTATTGCACGACACAAAAGGTAACCCACTCGAACTTCAACCACAAATTTTGTTTTGTATGATCAGTTACATGTGGCTCAAAAATAAATTCTAATTACAGGCTTAAAATTTAAAGTAATTTCATATATAATTTTATATAAAATTTATTTTTCTAGATTTTTTAAAGTTGTTTAATTAATATTAGGTAAGATATTATCAATTTCAATATTAACAAACATATTTTTTTTTATTGTGGCAATCATATTGACATAATTCTATAAGTAATAAGTTGACAATGGTTTTATTAAAATAATAGAGTTAAAATAATAAAATTTGATGCAAGAAATTGATAATTTGATAGACCTCACTTTAATAATGCTTGTTGCATTGCATGGAAACCTAAATAGAAATAAGAAAATATTTTACAATACATTTTGTTTGCAAGTTAGATCCTTATACTTACAAATTTGATAATTGAACCTTTAAACTCACTTAAACACAATATTTTAAACTCTTTTTTCATCCTATGTGTGTGTAGTACAACAAATTAGGACTGAAATTTAGTCTAAATATATAAATAATGGGTGTTTTTATAAAATATAAAACTTTGGGATAGCTTTCAAATACTAGAATTTGACCCACATACTAATTTTTTCTAGTATTTGAAAACATGGGATGTTTGCCAAGTATATTTGTCAAGTAATAACAAGTTGTATGGCCAAGCACTATGAAATTTTTTCACTTTTTTCAGAGTTGAACTTCATGTATATGATAGATAATGTGTCTTATTAAAATATTATTAGAAAAAACTCCGTAAGATAAATTCTAGTGAAGGAAAAAGAGTACGTACACATGGCTAATAATAAGCATTTTGAATGCCTCATTTTAAACCTTACAAAGAAAATTCATTGGGACAAAACATTGTGAGGTAAAAGAGAGAACATCATGAAAATGAACAATATGTATGTATTGAACTCCTTTCAAGTTTCAAGGTAGGATATTGGGTGCATAGAATAAAAAGGAACTCTTTTCAAGGGGGTATGAAGATTCATTTTTGACATTTATTATGTGAAAATCAGATTTAAGAGAGCAATCTTTACGACCAACCCAGAAAGGAAGTCACCGGTAGCAATACTGGGAAGTATTATTCCATGGCATATATTGGTGCCAAAGATATGTGATCTGCATAATATATAAGTACGTGAGTTCGAGTCATCGAGCGAAAAAAAGTGGAAACTCCTTAGGGATGGGTAAAAAAAAGTACAAATGAAGAGAAGAACTCCTAATAATAACTAGAGCATGGAGTGGTCACTGCTAGCAGAGGTGATTTCCTATGAATAGTGATGCCATTGTCTTCGGTCATATCCAAATCCTCCGGTTTTAACCCCTTCTGGTAATGAAAAATTGAACTTGTGCATAAGCCTTGCTAATGCTAGCTCATATATCACAACAGCAAAAGTAGTTCCTGGGCAGCCCCTTCTGCCTGCTCCAAATGGAATCAACTCAAAGTTTAATCCTTTGAAATCAATACCACTATTTAAGAATCTCTCTGGTCGGTAGTCCTCTGGATTTTCCCATGATAAAGGATCTCTTCCGACTGTCCAAGCATTGATAATGACTTGGGTTTTAGCAGGTATTTGATAGCCAAGTAATTTTATGTCTTCCGTTGATTCTCGAGGAATTAGTAGAGGAGCGGGTGGATGAAGCCTAAGTGTCTCTTTGATTACTGCTTTAAGATAGTGCATACTTCCTAAGTCATCCTCTGTTATCTCTGCTTTCCCTTGTGCTAATCCTCGCACTTCATTCTGTAATGTTTCCATGACTCTTGGATGTCTCAAAAGCTCTGCCATTATCCACTCTAGAGTTGTATATGTTGTATCCGTACCAGCAGCAAATATATCCTACGCATTAAAAAGAAACAAACTAAGATTGTTATGCTGGTGTATGTGTAAATGATTGTGTGGAAGAATAATCTATGTCGCTAAACTTTTAACTATGAAACAATATGTTTAGTACGAATTATGTTTGTTCAAAATTATACTAACAAAACACGCACGCCAAGGAGGGAATAAATAATGTGAGAGAAGCTGATGTTACCAAGAGGATAGCTTTCAATGAATCCCTTTGAAGACGAAAACCAGTTTCCTTTCCATTCTGAATTTCCCGCAAAACATCCACAAAATCTTTAGCTTCGCCCGTACTGTATTCTTCTTTATTGTGCCTAATAATGTGTTCCTCGATCACACTCTCTAAAAATGTATCCAATTTTTGAGCTACTTTCTCCACTTTGGTGTCTAAACCAGTGATTTTATTGACCCATTCCAGCCAAGGAATAAAATACCCAACGTTAAAAGTACCCAAAAGTTGAATAAATTCTGCTAGGATGATCTCTTAAATCTATCACTGAATTTGAAGAAACACACTCTTGTCTGATTTTTTCAATCATATTCGATGTTTCTTCTATTCTAATATCACGGTAAGATCGGACTCTTTTGTTGCTGAGAAGGTGAAGCACGACAATGCTTTTAATTTGTCTCCAGTATTCACCATAGGGACTAAAGCCCACGTCCTTAGAGCCGTAAAAGAGTCTATCAGCAATGCTAGATTTAGGTCTGCTTGAGCATACGAGATCATGTGTTTTCATGATGTCACGAGCAGCTTCGACAGAGGAAGCAACAATCACAGGCTTACTGCCAAAGTGAAGTAGCATGAGTGGACCATATTTTTTGGATAGTTTATGGAGAAAACGGTGAGGAAGCGATCCAAGTTGATGGAGATTTCCTATGATTGGAAGCTTTCTTGGAGATGGTGGTAACTTTTTTTGATTACTTGAAGTAGTAAAGAAGCATTGATTAAGGAAGAAAAGGAAGAAAAACAGAGGAACTAGAAGAGAATACCAGGGAAGATCCATTTTCTTTTTAGGTAGGAATATTGATAAGGAACTAGGTGTAAATCAAAGCGGTTGTCTAATGGCCTTTTATTAATGATAAAATAAAATCCTCAACGTGAAGAAATAAGTACAAGTAAGGGAACTAGACCTTACCTTACAAATCCTAATGAAGTAACAAAACTCTACTAATTAACAAGAATGAAGAAAATAAAAGCTAGAAAAAACTAGGTATTATATGATTATCATACAGTTTATAATACACTTTATGATAATATTGCAAATGAAGATGCTTAAATAATGTAAGAATATAAACATCAAGAAGAGGTTGAGTTATCAAACTCAAACTTCCTTTTATATATGTATGAACTAAAAAAGATTGTTTCCCCGTCTAAAGTAACCTGAAGTATTTTTCACCTGTCTTCTTTTTCAAATTTATCCAATAGCACTTGATAGTTCATCACTTCCTCTTAGATTTATTGGATCTTGTTGAAGTTAGTGACATTTTCTTATGTTTCTGCTTGATCAGTCACATCGGTAGGTGCCTTAGAACAAATTCCTCAGTCATCTTACCATCCCAACTATGTTGTCTTCCGTATGTCTTCCTTTTGTTTTTATTGCTTCAACTTCTTTGTTGTTTAGGTGAAAGATTGTCATCCCTAGCTACTTTATCAAAGTAGGGTTCATGATTACATGCATACAAAATATTTTATTTTGTCGTGTCATAATTATTTTAATGATAAATGTAGTTGAGTGATTATTAAAATAAACTTTTAAGTTGAATGAATTTATTAATATAAAATAAAGTACAATGACTTTGTTATAATTTCTCATAGTTCAATGATCTTTTAAGATATTAATCCCACGAAACACAAATATTTGTTTAATTAGGCTCTGTTTAGATATAATTTGAAATAGATTGATTTAACATTAAAATATTGTTTTGACATGGCATCTGAATTTTTTCTCAAGTATATTTTTGCTAGTAAACATGAAAAAACGCACAATTTCTTTGATATCTTAAATTGATTGGCGAGGAATTAATGGTATTGTTGGACCGAGATTTTGTGATCTCTTAATCCTTCGCTATTGACTTTTGTGGAAAATGAGACTTTTGTTACCAAAGCTGGTAAATACTTTAAAAATGAGTTTAATGGATTTACAAACAAAAATCACCAACTAATTAGTGTTAGCCTACAAGCAAATAATACTGAGAAGGAAATTACTAAAAAGTCAACGAAAGAAGAAAATGAAGAAAAGCACAGGAAGTAGAATTGAGGAGAGAAATCCAGAATTGGGTATATTTGAAAAGGCATAATACTTATACCTGCATTTTATCTTGGTGTCAACTGATATTTGTGTCATTCTACTTTGAATGTGTACAAATAAATACTAAAATTTATTTAAAATTGAACTAATTTCTTATACATCCTACGTAGCATCCTAAATACATTTTATCATATACGACACTATTTTATAATTTACATATCAAGTTGAAACTAAAGGAGACGATCGACCGCAATTATATTATTTGCATTATGGCACGAGACAAAAGATAACCCACTCGAACTTTAACCACACATATTGTTTTGTATGATCACTCACCTGTGGCTCAATATATTTTTAGGCCTAAAAATAAATTCTAATTAGAGGCTTAAAATTTAAAGTAATTTCGTATATATTTTTATTTAAAATTTATTTTTCTAGAACTTTTTTAGTTGTTTAATTAATATTAGGTAAGTTATTATCAATTTCAATAGTAACAAACATATTTTTTTTTATTGAGACAACCATTTGACATAATTCTATAAGTAATACGTTGATAATGTTTAAAATAATAAAACTTAATGCAAGAAATTGATAATTTGATAGACCTCACCTTAATATGCTTGTTGCATTGTTTGGAAACCGAAATAGAAATAAGAAAATATTTACAATATATTTTGTTCCACACTTTTCGACTATTGACACTCTTATTTGACAGGAGATTACTCTAACTTAGAAGAGATTTGGAAAAGAGAGTACAAAAGAAGTTAAAATAATATAATGCGAGTGTTGGGGACATAATGTAAGAAGGCAAAACAACATTTTCTTCATTTCTTCAATTTGAAATAAGGTTAAAGAAAATAAAATAATACTCCTTATGTGCCTATTTATGTATCACTATTTCGTTTAGAGTCGGTACTCTGTCTCAATAAAAGGTCACATAATCATAATTAGAACAATTTAAGTATGAAATTTTCTTTTTATTATAGTTATAAAAATATCTAATATTCGTTTTAAACCACAATATTGGGAAGTATTATTCGGTGGCATGTATTGGTGACTAAGATAAGTAATCTGCATAATATGTATAAGCACGTAGGTTCGAGTCATCAAAGGAGCAAACAAAGAGGTGGGAACGCATAAAAGGGGTAAAAAAAAGTACAAATGGAGAGAAGAAAAACTCCTAATACTAACTAGAAGAGTATGGAGTGGCCACTACTAGCAGAGGTGATTTCCTACGAACAGTGACGCCACTGCATTCGGTCATATCCCAATCCTGGGGTAATGCAAAATTGAACTTGTGCACAATCCTTGCTAATGCTAGCTCAATTATTACAACAGCAAAAGCAGTTCCTGGGCAGCCCCTTCTGCCTGCTCCAAATGGAATCAACTCAAAGTTTAATCCTTTGAAATCAATATTACTATTTAAGAACCTCTCTGGCCTGTACTCCTCTGGATCATCCCACGATAAAGGGTCTCTTCCAATTGCCCAAACATTGATAATAATTGAGTTTTTGCAGGTATGTGATAGCCAAGTAATTTAATGTCTTCTGTTGATTCTCGAGGAACTAGTAGTGGATCCGGTGGATGAAGCTTGAATGTTTCTTTGATCACTGCTTTCAAATACTGCATATTTCTTAAGTCGTCCTCTGTTACCTCTGCTTTCCCTTGGGCTAATCCTCTCACTTCATTCTGTAATTTTTCCATGGCTCTTGGATGCCTCAAAAGCTCTGTCATTATCCACTCTAAAGTTGTATACGGTGTATGTTGAATATAGTAGTTGTTATTCAAAGTTAGTTACAAGATAAATAGTGATGTCACAAAGTTAGTTAGAAAGTTGTTACGAATTAACTATGGTTGAGTTAGGATTAACTAGTGTAGTTAGTTAATAACATATTTTAGAATCACACTATAAGTGTGATTGTATGAACACTCTGTATTTTCTGATTCATTGTAGTATATTGAAACTTTCTTTTCTGTTTCCAATCTATTCTTCATGGTATTAGAGCACAAGGGTTTCCATTGAAGATCTCACTGTTTTTCAGTGCAGCTGAAGAATTGTTGCATTGTCCATATAGCAGTTCAGATCATGTGTGATTTCCAGGTGTTTATTCATGGCGCCTGATTCAAATTCAGAGATACCTACCAGTTCAGTGCAAGGAGGATCAATGGTGGTTGATGCGCACCATCCTCTATATCTCCAAGCATGTGATACTCCAGGTAGTTCTCTAGTTTCCATTCAACTCACTGGTTTTGAAAACTATTCACTATGCAGTAGATCAATGAAGATAGGATTACTAGGTAAAGGCAAACTAGGATTTGTTGATGGAAAATATCCTAAGAATCTATTTCCAGCTCCTCTGCATGATCTCTGGGAGAAGTGTAACGCCATAGTTCTCTCCTAGATTATGATCTCTGTTAGCAGGGAGTTACTTAGTGGAATAGTGTATGCAAGTAGTGCTCATCAAATTTGGAATGATCTCAAAGAAAGATTTGATAAAGTTGATGGATCTAGGATTTTTTTTCTTCATAAGGAAATTGACACATTGACTCAAGGAGTCTCATCAGTGGCTCACTATTTCTCTAAGCTGAAGGAATTATGGATGGAATTTGATTCTCTTATGCCATGTCCTAGTTGTGCTTGTGAAGTGTCAAAAACCTATGCTGTTCATTTTGAATATCAGAGATTAATGCAATTTCTTCTAGGGTTAAATGAAACTTATAATCAATGTAGAAGTCAGTTAATGATAATGGATCCTAGACCAAGTGTGAATAAGGCTTATTCCTTGGTAATGGCTGAAGAATGTCAAAGAGCTTTGGGCAAGTCCAATATAATTAGTGCAGAAACTACACATCCTGGACAGCTATCAGATGCAATGGCATTTTTTAGTTCTGGCAAAGGTCATACTCAGTCTGGTTCAGGTTCTTCTTCTCATTCAGGATCTGGCTCCAAATCTCAGAGAGCCTCTAACAGCAACCTGTATTGTGATTACTGTAACTGGAAGAACTAGCCCTGGCCCTGTGACTGCTGCTAATTTTGCAACAGGATCTTCTCCTCATAGTACAAGTGGTCATGTAGATGGTTCACATGGATCAGTGTTTGAGGGTCAAGGTTCCTCCTAGCAGCTCAGCATGCAGATCTCAGTCTTATCCAAGACCTCTCTCATCAGGTGGTGGTATCTCTTATCCTACTCATGCACTTATGTCTAATGTGCAGCCACATCACTATCCATCCACACAGTGGTTCCCTCCCCTTCCTTACCTACAGCAGTATCAACCTTTTGACCAGGAGAATGGCAGGCCTAAGAGTGATTTCCATATGCAAGTAACAGGTATGCCTAAATGGATCATAGATTATGGAGCTTCTAAGCATATGGTCAATGATTTTAAATTGCTCACTAACTTTACATCACTACCTAGTTGTCAAGTGGGAAATGTTTCTTTGCCAACTGGTAGTTTAGCTAAAGTTACCAATATTGGTTCTTCTCAGATTCTAATGGGAGCTGATATTCATAATGTTCTACATATTCCTGAGTTCAAGTACAACTTGTTATCTGTTCCTAAGCTAACTAGGGAATTGAATTGTGGTGTCCTCTTTTATCCTGATTTTTGCCTGTTCCAGGACCTCTCCAGTGGGAAGGTGAGGGGGATTGGCAAGTTGGAGGATGACATGTATGTTCTTCCAGTTGATCACCAATTGAAGTCACAAGGAACTTCACTATCATCTTCTATTGCAAATGTAGTGTCTGTCTCTAAGTCTACTTCCTTAATAAATGCAGATAGTAGAAACTTGTCTCTATGGCATAGAAGGCTTGGCCATGTATCATTTCATACTCTTAGAAAACTTAGTTGTTTCAACAATGTATCTCCTACTTCTGGTGTTCCTTGTACTGTATTCCCTTTGGCTAAACAATCAAGACTTCCTTTTCCATTGAGTAATACTACAACTTCTACTTGTTTTCACACTTTGCATGCTGATGTGTGGGGTCCCTATAGAGTACCTACTCATGATGGGGAGAGATATTTTTTAACCATTGTTGATGATTGTTCTAGATATACCTGGCTGCTATTAACAGTGGTGGAGCCAGAAATTTCGCCAAGGATGTTCAACCTTTAAAGAGTCGATAATTTTTTTTAGCGTAGTGGGTACACAAAACATTTTTTTTTTACCGATGAGTAACCTGCACAAAAATTTCTGTATTTTTTTGTTTAAAAAGAGATTTGTATTAAAAAATGCAGCTAGTGGGAATTGAACCCCAAACCTCCATGAGGTGGACGAGTGTGCCTACCGCTGGGCCATCTGCCTTTGCTTTTTCAAAGAGTGTTCAATTAAGTAATATACAGATATTAGACTATATTTTGCCTATATACCCGATATAATTTTTCGACGAAGGGTGTTCATCTGACCACCCTTACTAGGCTGTAGCTCCGCCCCTGGCTATTAATCAATTCCAAGTCTGAAGTCATTGTGGCTCTTAGAAATTTCTTTACTATGATCAAGAATGTATTCTCTGCAACTGTAAAAATATTGAGGACAGACAATGGTTGTGAATTTTTTAACTCACAAATGACTGAATTACTTCAGTCCCTAGGGGTTCTTCATCAGA
This sequence comes from Solanum acaule, assembly GCA_036250505.1. Lineage (NCBI taxonomy): Eukaryota > Viridiplantae > Streptophyta > Magnoliopsida > Solanales > Solanaceae > Solanum > Solanum acaule. The sequence goes on from JAJOOR010026608.1 coordinate 13,993, forward strand.
GTTCTTGTGTATATACTCCCCAGCAAAATGGAGTAGTTGAAAGAAAGCACATGCATATATTGGATACAGCCAGTGCATTAAGGTTTCAAGCCAGTCTTCCACTTAAGTTCTGGGGTGAATGTGTGCTCACTAGTGTGTATCTCATTAACAGACTTCCATCTACTATACTTAAGGGCAAAACTCCATTTGGTGTCCTGTTTCAGACCAGTCCATCACTAGATCATTTGAGGGTATTTGGTTGTTTGGCTTTTGACACTGAAGTGAAAAAGGTTGATAAATTTGCCTCCAGAGCTATTCCATCTGTATTTCTGGCTATGCTACTCTCCAGAAGGGGTACAAGTTGTTTTCCTTGCATACCAAGGAGTTTCTGGTTAGTATGGATGTTGTGTTTAAAGAAGAGATTTTTCCATTTCAGTGTATGGACCTTAATGTGTCCTCAATTTTTCCAGTCCTTCATCCCTCAGCAGTATGTGAAAGTTCTCCTCCTCTAGTTGTTCCTGCTAAATCTCCTCCTAGTAGCTCTGCTTTTGATTTGGATCATATATCTGCTGTGGAATCTACTTCGTGTGATAATACTACTCAGTCTCCTACTCTTAGAAGATCATCCAGGACTAGCAGACCACCCATCTGGTTGCAAGATTTCCTCACTTCTCAGCCTAAGTCTGGTTATTTGTATCATGTTTCTAATCATGTCAGCTATGACAAACTTTCCAAATCTTATGGTTAAGCATTGGCTGCTTATTCAAGTATTGTTGAGCCTGTTTCTTTTGCTGAGGCTGCTGCTAATCCTCTGTGGGTGGAGGCCATGAAGTCTGAAATTTCAGCACTAGAGGACAATCAGACTTGGAGCATTGTTGATCTTCCTCCTGGTAAACAACCTATTGGCTGTAAATGGGTGTTTAAGGTCAAATATCTAGCTTATGGGGCTGTTGAAAGATATAAAGCTAGGCCAGTAGCCAAGGGGTTCAGTCAAAAGGAAGGGTTGGATTACTCAGAAACCTTTTCTCATGTGGCAACAATGGTTACTGTCAGATCAGTTGTGGCTATTGTTGCTGCTAAGCATTGGCCAATCTTTCAAATGGATGTTCATAATGTTTTTCTGCATGGGGATTTGCCTAAAGAAGTGTACATGGTTATTCCTCCTAGTTTTGGCAGACATGAAGGATCTAGTAAAGTCTGCAAGCTCCATAAATCACTATATAGATTGAAGCAAGCACCTAAACAGTGGAACCTTAAGTTGACAACAACTTTGTCTCAATTAGGCTTTGTTCAAAGTCACTATGACTACTCTCTTTTCACCAGGCATGTAGATAAGGAATTGATAGTGGTTCTAGTATATGTTGATGATCTTTTGGTGACTGGTAGCTGCAAGAATCTGATAGCTCAGACCAGGAATGACTTGAAACTCAAATTCAAGATGAAGGATTTGGGAGAATTAAAGTTTTTTCTTGGGATTGAATTTGCCAGATCTAAGGAGGGGTATGTAATGAGTCAGCGCAAGTATGCCTTAGAATTAATTTCTGAAATGGGGTTAAGTAGAGCCAAGCCACTCTACACACCATTGGATCCTAATGTGAAACTAACATTTATTGAGTTTGACTCATATGTGCAGGGAGCAGAAACTATAGTAAAAGACAAACCTTTAGAAGACATTGGGAGGTATCAAAGGTTAGTGGGGAGACTACTATATCTAACTATGACTAGAGTGGACATTTCTTTTGCAGTACAAACACTTAGTCAGTTCATGCATGCTCCTAAACAATCTCATATGGAGGCTGCTTTGAGAGTCATCAGGTACATCAAGTCAGCTCCTGGCTTAGGACTGTTTATGCCTGCTCAAAGCACAGGAACTCTAACTACTTACTGTGACTCTGACTGGGGAACTTGTGTGCAAACAAGAAAGTCAGTCACAGGATATTTGGTGAAGTTTGGAGAGGCACTTATTACCTGGAAATCTAAATAACAGGATACAGTTGCTAGAAGTTCAGCTGAAGCTGAGTTTAGAAGTATGGCTTCTGCAGTGATTTCCTATGAATAGTGATGCCATTGTCTTCGGTCATATCCAAATCCTCCGGTTTTAACCCCTTCTGGTAATGAAAAATTGAACTTGTGCATAAGCCTTGCTAATGCTAGCTCATTTATCACAACAGCAAAAGCAGTTCCTGGGCAGCCCCTTCTGCCTGCTCCAAATGGAATCAACTCAAAGTTTAATCCTTTGAAATCAATATCACTGTTTAAGAATCTCTCTGGTCGGTAGTCCTCTGGATTTTCCCATGATACAGGATCTCTTCCGACTGTCCAAGCATTGATAATGACTTGAGTTTTAGCAGGTATTTGATAGCCAAGTAATTTTATGTCTTGCGTTGATTCTCGAGGAATTAGTAGAGGACCGGGTGGATGAAGCCTAAGTGTCTCTTTGATTACTGCTTTCAGATACTGCATATTTCCTAAGTCATCCTCTGTTATCTCTGCTAATTTCCCTTGTGCTAATCCTCGCACTTCATTCTGTAATGTTTCCATGGCTCTTGGATGTCTCAAAAGCTCTGCCATTATCCACTCTAGAGTTGTATATGTTGTATCCGTACCAGCAGCAAATATATCCTACGCATTAAGATTGTTATGCTGGTGTATCTGTAAATGATTATGTGGAAGAATAACAATATTCTAAGTCGCCAAACTTTTAACTATGAAACAATATGTTTAGTACGAATTATGTTTGTTCAAAATTATACTAACAAAACACGCACGCCAAGGAGGGAATAAATAATGTGAGAGAAGCTGATGTTACCAAGAGGATAGCTTTCAATGAATCCCTTTGAAGACGAAAACCAGTTTCCTTTCCATTCTGAATTTCCCGCAAAACATCCACAAAATCTTTAGCTTCGCCCGTACTGTATTCTTCTTTATTGTGCCTAATAATGTGTTCCTCGATCACACTCTCTAAAAATGTATCCAATTTTTGAGCTACTTTCTCCACTTTGGTGTCTAAACCAGTGATTTTATTGACCCATTCCAGCCAAGGAATAAAATCCCCAACGTTAAAAGTACCCAAAAGATGAAGAAATTCTGCTAGGATGTTCTTTGCATCTATTCCACTTTCCCTTTTATTATATATCCTCCCTAAGGCCACTCTGCTAATTATGTTACCAGTCATAAAACAAAAATGATCTCTTAAATCTATCACTGAATTTGAAGAATTAGAATTACACTCTTGTCTGATTTTTTCAATCATATTCGATGTTTCTTCTTCTCTAATATCACGATAAGATCGGACTCTTTTGTTGCTAAGAAGGTGAAGCACGACAATGCTTTTAATTTGTCTCCAGTATTCACCATAGGGACTAAAGCCCACGTCCTTAGAGCCGTAAAAGAGTCTATCAGTGTTTATATATCACACATATGACCTGCAATATTCGAGTGGCAAATTTAAAAGTCATAATTATCTATTGAAGTCAAGTTAAGGATCATGTTTATGTATTATGCCTTTATTATTTATTACCAATTTTTATTTTATTTTTAATATAAAAAAGAATAAGTACAATGTCATATTATCATTTAGGGAAAATATAATGGGTTTCACAGCGGTGTTCATAGAACGATAGCGGAATTTTTAGTTTGATAATATATATAGTAATATTTTTTAAAATATTATATTATTATCAGATAAATTTATTGAGCGTGACTAAATTTTGATAAAGTAGAGTATGATAAGTTGATAATATATCTTGTTTTAATTGTTATTTAAATTTTATTGTATTGTATTGTATCACTTAAATTCATTGTTAAGTTTGATAATATATATAGTAATATTTTTTAAAATATTATAATATTATCAAATAAATTTATTGAGTGTGACTAAATTTTGATAAAGTAGAGTATGATAAATTGATAATATATCATGTTGTAATAATGAAAAGACTCATTTTATGTAACGATCGAATTAGTGTAATCGTGTCATTATTTTATTATTTTCTTCTTCTTCTTTACTAATTATTTAATAATTCTATTTAATTTTTTATCCTACTTTTTCATAGTATAGCTCTTTCCATACCATAATTTCCTTATAGATTTATCATCAAAATATGAAAATGTGTTATTATGTAATGTTAAAGAACAATACTATTTATTTAAATATTAGGTTTAAGTCATCTGTAGCCCCTTAAAGTTGTCTGTATAATTCACTTAGACACTTTAACAAACTTTGTTTCCTATTAGACACTCCAATCTTAAAAAGTAAGTTCCTATTGAACATTTTTCTGACACTTAATCTAAAGAGAATATGTGTGTAATACATATGCATATGATGTGACAAAATGATGAATCAAATGAAGACACGTGTCATTTTAATTTAAAATAATCATAAAAATGAATTTTGAACATTTTTGAACAAAGGCGGGTCACAGACGGATTTCTCGGTTATCAAAAAAAAAATAAAAAAAAAAAAAATATATATATATATAACAAAATCCTAAAAGAAAATACTTTAAACTATAAAATAAATAAATTATACACCCCCTAACCCCACCAGGCACCCACCTCAAACCTCTCCATTTCTTCTCTTTCCCTAACAGTTGCCTTGTCCACAATTCTTAACTTCCATTTAGAAAAATTGGAGGTTTTAACATATATTATGAATGAATTTATCATTTTTATTTCTCTGTATGCCTTCTTTCTTATTTACATTTAAATTGATGGTGTTTTCTTAAAAGATTCATTTTTTTAATTTTGGATTTCAATATTTTTGTTCGATTTGTGAGGAAGATCGGGTGTGTGGGGAGAGGTGAAGAGAAAGAGAGTAAATATTTGAATAATGATCTCCATCTTTTCTGATAAAGTAGATATAGATGGTCTCCGTTTTTTCCGACAAAGAAGACAGCATAATAATCTCCATTTTAACTACAAAGAACTGGTGGTCTCCATCTTTTTTACCTGGAAAAAAGAAGACGGAAGTAGACAATAATTAGATGATTTTTTTTTCTTCAGAAAAGGAAATTTGTGGGGAAAAAATGGTGATGGATTGTATTGAAGAAGTGGTTGCAGTAGATGTGTGGTTTTGAAAGAGAGGAAGAAGAAAAATATTGTTATTTTTTTAAAAAAATATTGTTATTTAATATAAAGAAAAAATTGAAAAGGAAAAGGAAAACGTTAAAATATTGATTTCACACGCTCATCAAGATGTGAGCTACATTTTTTGTGCTACATCTGCATAAAGTGTCTAATTGGTTCAAATTCGAGAGGGTAGAGGTGTTCAATAGGTACTAGTCCTAGTTGAGGTGTCTAAGTAAATTATGCGGACAACTTTAAGGGGGCGCAAATGACTTAAGCTTAAATATTACTCCCTCTGTTTCAAAAAGAATGATCCCCTTTCCTTTTAAGTCTGTTTAAAAAGAAAATTACCTTCTTTTTTTTTTGTAACATTTTAATTTCAGCTTTCCACGTGACATGTTTTAAGACCACAAGATTAAAGGACAATTTTGTACATTTGATATAACTTTAATTTAGGACCATAAGATTCAAAAGTCTTCTTTAATTTTTTTCTTAAATTTTATGTCAAGTCAAATTAGGTCACTCTTTTTTTAACGGAGGGAGTATGTTACTGCCGATTGCAGATTGTCTAGCCACTTTGAAGGATAACAAATCTGTCTATCTGTCTACATTTTATATTAAAGTATGAAAGTTATTGAATGGACTTTTTGTCCTTTTTAAAAAAAAATTTATAATAGATAAAATTATTATTAATTATTATTATTATAAGGGAAAAATTCTAAATTATAAGAAGATAATTAATTGCCTATTTAAATATTAGGAGAATAATTTTTTTTTCTTTTTAGTGCAAAATCCTTTTAAGTGGAAAATTCATTAGACGTAGAATTTATTATACGCAGTAATATTTTATTGCAAAATCTAAAAACTACTTACAATTTAAATTCATTTTATATAGATTTTATTTATTCAGCTTTAGGAATCACTTTAGAATTAGGTTTTCTTTAACCAATTACGGAATATTACATACGTATGTCTCTCTTTATTTAGGTTTTAGACCATTCTTCAAAAAAATAAATAAATTATATCAATACTTTGTTACTTAAATAATCATTTTTTACAATTTTGGTTTTGAATAAAAATTTCATAACAACAAATTTTAATGAAAAAATCAATAAGATTGGTTAGGCGACACTAACAAAGATTATCATACAATGATAAGTAGTCATTTCTACTTAATTAGAGGGCTCAAGTTGAAATCTCCTTAAATACAAAATCGCCTTTTTACTCTAATTTTAAAAAATCTTAAAAAGTCCATATTTACCTCATTAATCTCAAATGTCACTACTCACTCTGTTCCATCATACTTGTCAACAACCTTTGTCAGCCAAGTATTTCTAGCACGTGCCTTTTCCCCTCCCTTATTTATGGACTTTTTCTTCTTCTTCTTTTTTTTCCTTTTTTGGGATGGCGCCAAATTTGCACCTTAAATTTTTTTTGGTAACTACGGTAAAAGATTACCATTATCATTAAAACCATTACAAATAAAGAGCACCTATACTTGGTAGTAGAGATTAGGCCTCCTACAAAGTAAAAAATTTAAGTACAAAATAGTTGAGCAAAATTCCTACAATTTTGTGTTTTTTTTGAACTACCAAGTAATTGTAATTTCTCCATAATCTCCTATTTGATCTGTGTTGCTGCCTCCTTTGTATGTACAGTCTTGCCTTTGAACTTTTTCCAATTCCTGGCTCTCCATATGTGATATAAGATTGCTCCACAAGTAGCCACAATAGTCTCCTTCTTAAATTTCTTCCAGTGCGTCAACATTATTCTTTTCAGTGTCTGGTTGATCCCATTGTTTTGCAACTCTATTCCTATCCATTGTTTCACCTCTTTCCATATAGCCTGTGCCCACTCACACTTCACGAATAAGTGCATTGTAGTCTCCATGACCTTCTTATCACAAGGCAACAATCAGTGTCCACCACCTGAATGTGTAGTTTCAGTTTCCTCTCCTGTGTAAGTAATCTTCCTTGTACAGCACGTTATGAATCTATGTTTAGGTAGAGCATAGAGGTCCATACTAGCTCAACAGTTCTCATACGTGATTGTTGGCCAATTAGTGCTAAGTAACGGCTAGTGATGGAATATTTCCCAGTTTGTGTGAGCATGTATCTTCCTTGGTTATACCAACCAAGCATTTGGACCTTGATTGCATTTAGCTTCTTCCAATACCAGCTACAATCTGCAGGTGTTTTATGATTCCATATTGTTGAAAATAGTTATTTCAACAGAATTTTACATCTATGTCCATGTAATATTAGTTCCACACGTCAATTCTATCACACTTTGTTGAGGGGAAAAAACACACACTGTCAAATTGAAATACAAGGCTTCTTTTCGCAATCAATTATATACTTACCATCTAATTATAGAGAAGCTTTAGTTGGATGGTGAAATATCAAACGTCAACAAGTAACACATCTTATGGTCTTATACGTGTAAAATAGCTTGATGTTTTTGGCATAATAATATTATCTACAGAACATGTTAAAACAGGAAATTTTGCATACAAGAACATGAAAAAAAAAAAAAAAACCTAACAACTTTGTAGACTCGTACACTTAATTATTACATATAGTGAAATTATTAACTAGACAATGGAGTAGCCACCACAAACAAAGGTAATTTCCTACGAACAGCCAGCCCATTGCATTCAGTCATGTCCAAATCCTCCCCTTTTATCCCTTCTGGTAATGAAAAATTGAATTTATACATGGGGTTTGCTAATGCTAGCTCATTCACCATTATAGCAAAAGGAATTCCTGGGCAGCCCCTTCGGCCAGCTCCAAACGGAATCAACTCAAAGTTTAGTCCTTTGACATCAATATCACTATTTAAGAATCTCTCAGGCCGAAACTCCTCTGGATCATCCCACAATAATGGGTCTCTGCCGATTCCCCAAGCATTAATAAGGACTTCAGTTTTAGCAGGTATGTTATAGTCTAGTAATTTTACTTCTTCCATTGATTCTCGAGCAAGTAGAAGTGGAACCGGTGCATGAAGCCTGAGGGACTCTTTGATCACCGCTTTAAGATAGTGCATATTTCCTAAGTCATCCTCTGTTATCTCTGTTTTCCCTTGCCCTAATTCTCGCACTTCATCCTCTAATTTTTCCAGAACTCTTGGATGCCTCAAAAGCTCTGTCATTGTCCACTCCAAAACTGTATATGTTGAATCTGTGCCGGCAACAAATGCATCCTATGCATTATAAAGAAACACAAATTGGGACGACCGTCAAATGGTAAATATATTAGTAGTACGAATTATATTCAAACTTGTTAGAATATGAATAGGTTTATACAATCCTATTAGAATAGGAATAGGTTTATACAATCCTATAAGAATAAGAATAGGTTTATACAATCCTATTAGAATAGGAATAGGAATAGAAATAGAAATAGGAATACTAAATAGTATCCTACTT
>JAJOOR010026609.1:0-17194 GCA_036250505.1 Solanum acaule
TCATAATGTTTTCTTCTCGCACTGTGTATATCCCTAAGCATGACTAGCATTCATGTGGTACTAATTTCTGGAAATTGGTTTTCTTTGCAATATAGTGTGGAGCAGACCCGCCATGTTTCAGTGATTTCAATCACGTTGTCAACACAAGAGCTGAACAAAAATTCCGCCGGGTAACTCTCTGCCTTTGTCTGCTTCTCTACGTATGCTGCTCCTGTTGTTTGACATGGCAGCCTGTTAACTATTCAATGATCGTTATTTGAATTGTTTTTCTGATGGTAGTTACTGTATTTTTTAGTGTTTTCTCACTGAAAATATGTGGTCTTAACTGATTATCTTACTCTTCATGGCCCAAAATGCAACTTCATTTTCATAGGTATCAAGCTCCTTCTGAGGTTGAACAGATGAAGCCACGGTATAATAATTACCAGCCCCAGCTGCAGCAACAATCTCCAAGACAAACACGTGCAGTCTATTATGCTGGTAATGAAGGTAATGAGGCACCAGGCAAAATCACTAAACAAAATGATTTGCAGAATTGAACTCGACTTAAGTGGAAATTTGTGTAACGTCTTGAATACACTACTACTTCATTTTAGATTCATATGGGCGAGGACGAGGTCGTGGTATAGGGAGAGGACGTTGGAGCAGAGGTGGATATGGAAACTATCAAGGTATTCTTTTGTTACTTAAGATCTCAGTGAAGTAATGTGCTCATTAATGTATCAATGATGTAAATGTGGTAATTTTGTTTTAATAGAAAATAGTGGTTACTCAAACTGGGGTCGAGAAAATGGTGGTTACTCAAACCGGGGTCGAGAAAATGGTGGTTACTCAAACTGGGGCCGAGGAAATGGTGGTTACTCAAACAGGGGCCGAGGAAATAGTGGTTACTCAAACCGGGGCCGAGGAAATGGTGGTTACTCTAACTGGGGGGAAGAAAATGGTGGTTACTCAAACCGGGGCGGAGAAAATGGTGGTTACTCAAACAGGGGCCGAGGAAATGGTGGTTACTCAAACTGGGGCGGAGAAAATGGTGGTTACTCAAACAGGGGCCGAGGAAATGTTGGTTACTCAAACTGGGGCCGAGGTGGGGGCCGCGGTGGATGGGAATATCGTGGTAAGTATACTTCCTTGAGTTTGCATTTTGTACTGCCTGCACAGATACTTTCTTGTATTCTTTTAAAACTATGATATTCCTCAGAAATTTTCTATTGTATTTCTGTTGAACCTTGTTTTATAGACATAAACACAGGCTCTGGATATGGAGGCGGCAGAGGTTATGGACGTGGACGTGGACGTGGACGCATGGACCTTCGTCCTCGAGGTGGTGGCAACCAGGCTTAGTAAGGGATTGGCACATTGTGTTTTTGCACAGATGCCTTGGCTTAGTGGTTATTCTGTCCAAAGTAGGTCTAAAGAAAGAAAAGCATGAAATTGTGGGTTGTTGTTTCATATGCAGTGATTTTGTTGTTTTTCAGCATCGTGGAATGGGAAAAGCTTATATCCTCTATTTGCTTTTAATGAAGCCAAAGTCAAGTAGCCAATTTCTCAGTCGTTGCATATTATCGTTGCTGTATATGTGTATCTTAATTTTTTTTTTCCTTTTCTTTTTCTGAGATTTTGATTCTTTTTTTTTTACCTTTGGTACTGTACTGGTGTAGGGATGGGGTGAGGTGGGGCGGGGGTGGATTGAGCTTAACCCGCAAAATTTTTAATCCGCCCCGCTCTACATTAGTTTAGAAGATAGACTGGATAAAATGCCAAAACTCACATTCCATGTTTTGGTCAAGTTAATTATCTTGCATAACATGACCAGGTTCATAACTCCTTGAAGGGACAATTTGGTTAAAAAGATGAAAAGCTGCTGACATGTGGAAATGAACAAGATATTATATTTTTAGCTTTTCATAAACTAATTTAATGAATAAGTAACCAATGAGTATATATTATATCCCCGTTGACGTCTTATATATGTTCCTATTGAATATCTGTTTATTAGTAAATGGCATTCCAATTCTAAGGCAACTTGTTTGGAATTTGGAGATGCCGTGAAATGGGATTAAGGAAAATACTTTTTCACACTCATCTAGTGTTTATACCATATTAATAGATTAAGACATTCAATTTATGAAAAAGGCCGGCTAAATATATATATCTACTACTCGAAATAATTTAAATATACCATCGTTACATTTTTGGGTCAAATATATCATTTCCGTTATACTTTGACACTACTTTGCCCTTATAACTAACAGATGGACATGTGGATGGCCAAGATTAAAAGAACCCATCTAATACTTTGTACATATTTAACTAAATCATACATAACTAATACTCATATTACAAATACCTGCATAAACAACCCCCGAGTCCATGACAAAGACTTGATTGAGGAGCTGTGTTTGGGTTAGTCTACATCATGAGACCTTGATATAGTTTAAATTGGATGAGTTCTTTCGATCTTGGCTGTCCATGTATCCCTCTGTTAGTTCTAAAAGGCAAATCCGTGTCAAAATATAATAGAAGAGGTATATTTAGCCCGAAAATATAACAAGAAGTATATTTAAACTATCAGTACAAATGTACATTTGACCCTGAGGTAAACACTAGATGCCGTAAGTTTTTATTAAATGTTTCTCTTGTTATTTTATATAAGAAAACCATCGCGATTGCGTACTTAATAAACCTTGAATTTTTCAATAGGACACCTTACAAGCAGTCAAGCACTATGGTATATATATATATATAAATAAATGAAAGGAATTAGTAGATAAGGCAAATAAAAGCAGGTGGGGCATGTATGTTTGTACCAGAACAGTTATGTAATAGAGACGGATATTCGTCCAGGTTCAACCAATTATTCATGAATTTGTCTCTCTTCATATTCAACTGAATCTTCTCTTCAAATTTCAATATTCATCTTATATATTAGAGTATATGATAATAACAACTTTTATAATTAGAAAGATTTGCATTTATAAAGAGAGAATAATGAAGAAGGAAGTATTGTTTCATGTTGTTCATAAGGTTCCTTCAGGTGATGGACCTTATGTTAGAGCCAAATATGCTCAGGTAAATTCACTTTTAATTTCCCAAATTCACTCATTTCAAATTAATTCATCCACTCTAAATCTTATATCATTAGATCAACTTCTTTTGCACGATTAATTGAAAGTTAAATACAATAGCATATTGGTTACGAATTTATATGCTGAGTAAAAATCGATTAAAACATATGGACATGCATGTATTTCAGATAGTTCAGAAGGAGCCAGAAGCAGCCATAGTATGGTTTTGGAAGGCAATAAATGGAGGAGATAGAGTGGATAGTGCCCTTAAAGATATGGCTATAGTCATGAAACAACTTGATAGAAGTGAAGAGGCTATTGAAGCTATTAATTCTTTTAGATGTCTCTGCCCCAAACAGGCACAGGAATCCCTTGATAATGTCCTCCTTGACCTCTTCAAGGTATATATCAATTACTATTCCTCTTCATTTTTTTTAGCCTAATCAACCTATAAGTTTTCAGAATTTAAAGTTTATGAATTTTGAATTTTACTATTTTTAAATTATTTGGTTTTAAATTAATAATCGTACATATTTAATAGATTTTCAATATATAGAGAGTGTTTAAAATCACAATTGCTGAATTCGACTGAACTCATAAACGACAAAAACTTAGCTCCAGCCTTGCATACATTATAAGGTAATAATTGTTCAAATTCATAGAATTAAAAAGATAATCTTCAATCAATATGTGGCTCTAACATTGCATATCGACATGAGATAAAATCAAGAAGGATGACAAGTCTGATTTGGTATACTCCCTCCGTTTCACAAAGAATGACCTGATTTGACTTGGCACGGAGTTTAAGTAAATAAAGAAGACTTTTGAATCTTGTGGTCCTAAATTAATGCTATGTCAAATGTACAAAATTGCCCTTAATCTTGTGGTCTTAAACATGCCACGTGGAAAGCAAAAAGTAAAATGTTACCAAAAAGGAAAGAGGTCATTCTTTTTGAAACTGACTAAAAAGGAAAGGAGGTCATTCTTTGTGAAACGGAGGGAGTAATATTTTTCAGGACGGCGAGTCTCATTCAATTTCAATAACGAGCTCATAAATATACTAAACACTATTTATTCATAATGTTTCTTTTTTTGGTCATCATTAAATAGGGAGAAACCACCAAATAATGTGGTACGGTGAGTTAATTAAAGTCTTGAAAATGGAATTATTTTTTTTATAGTGAAGATCACTTTTATTCTATACTCTATGAAAATCCAAGATATTAGTTGGGGCAGAATTTTGGATATTGGAATTGGACAATAAAAACCAAGAAAAGGAAATTACATAGGAAAAGGGGAATTTAATGTTTCACTAACATGGTGCAACTTTGGATGGTACATAAACTGTTTCACTTACATTGTCACATCGTATATTTTTTAACCTATAAATACATGTACGATGATCGCATCTAAAAGTTTAAGTACTCAGATATCATGTTGAAGTGTGTGACCATCTCATCTAAAAGTTTAAACTATTAGAGAAAGCATATTTTTATACTTCTCATTATGTATTATACTAGAAAAAAGGTTCATGCATATATATATATACTGCTCCCACTATATATGGACTAATAAATAATTGTATTTTACATGTATGTAGAAATGTGGAAAAGTAGATGAACAAATAGCATTGTTGAAACAAAAGTTGAGACAAATATATCAAGGACAGGTTTTCAATGGTAAACCTTCAAAAACCGCTCGTTCACATGGCAAGAAGTTTCAAGTTTCTGTTAGGCAAGAGACGGCAAGAATTCTGGTAATTAATCACACCTATTATTATCTTATTTAATATTAAGATATTGGCTTAATACATAACCAACCCCTTAATCTTGTCAGGATATATATTTTCCATTTAGACGTACACTCGAACCAATAATGTTTCAATATATTGAATACTTCAACTCCCAATAAAATGTTTCAATTAGACATGTTAACCACATAAAATATGTCATTTTCTTTAGTTATACGCATTCGTCTCAATAAGCCGTAATAGCCATATATATTCTAGTGATGATACAAATATAAGTATTACATAAAATACAAATGTCACATAATGAAAATACAATAGTATACATACACTATGTGTAAATAGGGGTGTCAAATGGGCGGGTTGGGTTGAAATTGGAGATATTAAAATGGGTTGAAATAGAAATCGGGTTGGGTCTTGACCCGCCCAAGTTTAGTTTGGGCTCAAATGGGTTGGGTTCAAATGGGCTAAAAAACGGGTTGGGTCTTGAACTGCCCAATTTGACCTGATTAATCTCAATAATTTTAACATAGTGATATTTAACTTTTATAATCACAATGCGATTTTAGCTCAAGAATTTTTTTTAAAAAAAAGTAACAAATGGATAGATAAATCCTAAAAGATGTTACATAGATAATAATTCATACCTTTAATATAGGAACATATCTTAGTAATTTTTTTAAAAACGGGTTGAAATTGGAGATTGAATTGGGCTCAATTGAGGATTCTCTTAAAATGAGTTAAGCTTGAATGAGTTGAGATTGAACCCAATTCAAATTATCTTGAGCCCAACCCTTAAAATTCTGGACAGGTTGGGCGGGTTACCTATGTTTGGGTTCATTTTTTACACCCCTACGTGTAAATATAATGTATTCCGCTTCATTTAGTAAATACATAAATTATTGCAATGTTTCATAATTAGGGGCTACGAAAACTTAAACTGTACAATTGTTACAGGGAAATTTGGGCTGGGCCTATACGCAAAAGGGAAACTTTATGGCAGCGGAAGTTGTGTATAAGAAAGCCCAAATAATTGATGCAGACAGCAACAAGGCATGTAATTTAACCCATTGTTTAATAAGGCAAGCTCGATACGATGAAGCTCGTAATATTCTTGAAAATGTTTGGAGAGGTAATTATGCAGGTTCTGAAGATCCGAAAACAAGGAACCGTGTGGAAGAATTGCTAGTGGAACTAGACTCGAGACAACCACCACCATTTTTGCAAAACCTTCCGGGCCTAAATTTGGATGATGACTTCATGAATGGGCTTGAACATCTTATAAATGAATGGGCTCCTCCGAAATCAAGAAGACTACCAATATTTGAGGAGATATCTACTTTGAAAGATCAATTGGCTTGTTGATTGTTGTTCAGTAGTTAGTGATATGTGGGTATTGGATAGATAGGTGTGAAATATGTGAGTCATTCAAATTAGGTGAAAATAAATAAATAAATAAAAGTTTGTGGACTATGTAAATTATGATGTAGATGAGATCTTGTGGCAAAGTTTGGAAATGAATTCTACTCTATTTTTTTTTTGTTGGTTTAACTTTCTATTATCTGAAATATATAAGTTTGATTGATTCAATTTTTTGTTGGATACATCTTTTTTAAAGAGGATAATGTTCTTCAAAGGAAGTATGTTCTTCTTTCTTTGTTTCAATTTGTTTGATGGAAAGTCTACGGATCAAGGATCACTTCTTTCCTATATATCCATTTCCAAACACTCTGCGTGTATGCTGATTTGAGTATATATTTCATTGGAGTACTCATGTGCCCCAAGGGCACCCCCACCAGATAAAATAATTATGATATCCCATTAACATCTAGCTCTGAGAGAATACTATTCATTTTTTCTTCATATTGTTGCTTGCTTTGGAGATAAACAATGAAAATAATACATAACACTTAGCCACTTAGCCAAGTAACGATAATAAGAAAGACTAGGGTATAACTGCTTGATCCCCGATCAAAACCATCTGACATCAAATTGTATAAGACCTTAGAGATTAATGCAACCCAACTCCAACTGTCTATCACATTTTAGTTGAAATATTACCATTAGATACGTCAAATCTGCTCCCCCGCCTCCTATCAAATAAGAGAAATTGCCCAATTTCATGCGCAACCAAACTCAGGTTTCAGGAAAGAGAAAAAAAGTGCTAAGATAATATAACGAATATAAAATTGACAGAAAAAATAATTGATTCAAACACAATTGCTTCGCGTGGCCAAGTTTTCTAGTTGATAAATATTTAGGAACGAGTATCATCCTTCAGAGTACCTTTCACAACACTAACATGAGTCTGACACATGGATCTTGTCTTTGTTTTCATCTAACCAAGGAATAATACAAGTAGAATGAAACCTATGACCGTAAGCATTAAGTATCGTCACACACATGTATCCTCTTGTTCAATTTTATTTAAAGCAGATACAACAATCATTGTTTATGCCTTCAATTCTAATTGGCTCGGACCTTGTTCCTTCCTCATCATCAGAAGTATCTATCACTACTTCGATAACTGATTTTTCCATTGGACATGGGTTGCCCGAACTCTTTCAGTTGCCACAATTCGTAAGACATCATCTGAAGAATGCAAATGTAGTGATCGTAGATAAATATATATCAATAACATTATTATGAAAAATAAGAAATATGACTTGAGAAAATCAGAGCAACACAAGGATCAATTTGCATCATTTCAATATTATTTTCCATGCAAATTAAAAATTTATATAAAAAACACTTAATTTCAGAAGTGTCAAGCAAGAGCTTTGAATATAGAAAGAAAGACAAGACAAGGTTTTATAATTAAAGTTTTTGATTTAGAAACCTATTAGGATTAGGATTAAGGGAAGCATATAATAAAATTATGTATTATTATTTTATTAAATGTTATTTATTTCGGTGACAAACCTAAAATTAGACAACTTTTTAGATTTGCACCATTTTTTTTGAGTTTTCCCACCCAAACCTCTTTATATTTCACAAAATCACCCTTTTGGGAAAACCCTTCTTCTTTAGAGAGAGAGAGAGGTGACTCATCAGCTTCAATGGTGATTTGTTGCTGGATGAACTAGACTCTAAGCTTTTACCTTTGTTCTTGTTCAACGCGCTCACTGTTACGAGATCCAGAGAAATCGACAAGTAAGTACATCATTTTCTCTTTCTATGCCATCCTCTTCCTCCTAGATTTTGGGGTTTGTTTCTTATTTCTATTAAGTTCTAGTTATCAACTGATTGATTGATATATAATTAGAAAGATAACATTAATACATAAAGTTACAAGGGTAAATATGAGTCCAAAGAAATTGAGAAAACTAATATTGCACCCTGCAATTAACCAAGTCCAAGGCCTCCTCAAGTGTAGCAAAATCACTCTGTGTTATCGAAAGGGAATGGTTCGTAGTATAAGCTTACAAGGTCCCTTTTCCTTCAAATTTCTCCCCTTTTTAGCTCCTTCATGGGACACTACTTGTGTGTAATGTTGCTGCAATGGAGGTAACATGTCTTTCTTATTCACTATACCATGTATAAAAAGGGACTACATTACTAACTAGAAATGAAAATTTAGACTGTACACAATTGTTTACAGGGCAATTGGGGCTGGGTGTATACACAAAAGGGGAGCTTTATGGCAGCCGAAGCTGTGTATAATAAAGCCCAAATAATTGATGCAGACAACAACAAGGCTTGTAATTTAACCCATTGTTTAAATGGGTAAATCACTAACGTGTGCACTATTTAAAAACATATTTACGACATTTGGCAATATTATTCTTTTAACCATATATAGAAATTTGGTTGAATTAAATTGACTTCATCCTTATTTTTTCCATCTTTCTCTCCCAACGATTCTCTCGCGGCTTCTCACTGACAATTTTCTCTCAAGGCTTCTCACTGGCCATTTTTTCTCGCCGCTTCTTACTCATAATTTTCTTCACAATTATGATTATACTTACCTTCACTGATGTGTATTCAGTGATCAATTTCAAGCAGAGAGTTTGAAGTTTTGAAAGCTTCAAAGGTTTGAATTCTATTGCATGTCATTAGTTACTTGTTTAATTCATGCTTAATTCTCTTTCTTCTGATTCAACTTTAGTTTGTGTAATACCCCTTTAAAATAGAAGTTTAATTCATTTTGAAGTTTGTTAGGTTGATTTATTACTATTGAATTACTTGTTTAATTCATAATAGATACAAGTTTAATTCAGTCTATAGATCATTCTCTAGTCTTTTTATTAGTTACTTGTTTAAATTCTTTCTTAATTCACTCTTCTGATTTAACTATAATATTATATAATATACTTTTAATACAAGTTTAATTCATGTTGCAGTTTGTTGGTTGATTTGTTATGATTGAATTACTTGCTTAATTAATAATAGATACAAGTTTTATTCAATCTATAAATCACTCTCTGGTCTTTTCATTAGTTACTTGTTTAAATGTTTTCATAATTCTCTCTTTTGATTCAACTTTAATATTGTGTAATACACTTTTAATACAAGTTTAATTTATTTTGCAGTTTGTTTATTGATTTGTTATGATTGGATTATTTGTTTAATTCATAGTAGATACAAGTTTAATTTTGTCTATAGACTGCTCTTTGGTCTTTTCATTAGTTACTTGTTTAATTAATGCTTAATTTTCTTTTTAAAAATTCAACTTGTGTAATACATTTTTAATAATGTGCAAGAAAATATATGACTAATCTAGTTGTGCTGCTTTACTTCAATGAACGATGGGATTCTAGCAACAAATATATTAATTACTTGGTAGATCGTTTGTTGATAAATACGGAATCAACGTTTGCCACCCTCGTTTCTTTGATTGTTGCTCAATTGTCAATAAACACATCAACAAGTAAAGTTGAAATAAAATATAAAATTAATGAACGATCTTCTCCATTTCATATTCATAATGATATGGGGATAAAAGTATATGTTGAAACCAAAAAGGAACATTGAGATATGACAAGATACCCTTTGTATGTCATAACAACTGAAATCAGTCAATTTGGAGATTGATTTCACCCTCGTTCATATTATGTTCAGACACTTCAGAAGATATGAGGGTTATACATAATTTGTACTTCTCTAATACATTTAATGGTATTGATGATGCAATAGGGTTAATTTGGTTTTATGGATCATGTGAGAAAGTTGATGAGTTAGAAGAATTATAACCAGACATCATTGTTACTCCCAATCACTCTTTATTTGAGAAAGATCAAGTGTATAAGAATAAATATGTCCTCACCCGTGCACTAAAAAGACATTTCATTCTTAAACATTTTCAATTCAAGACATCAAGATCAAGCTCAACTAGGTAAGACCTAAATTCAATACTTAAAATTATTAGTTGTATATTAATTTTTTTTCCAACAACTATTTGATACAGTGCCTAGGAGAAAACTGTAGTTGGAGTTTACAAGCTTCAAGCTTGAAAAAATCTCAAATGTTCAAGATTAGAGATTTTGAAAGTGAACACACATGATTTGTGTAATCTTATATGAGAACCAAGGTAAGTTGCCTCTAGCATGTGAAAGTAGCTTGGCAACTTTGCATATGATTGAATTGGATCAATCCAGACTAATTCAAGAGCTGCTTCTTTAGCTCTCCAAGTTTCCGTATATGTGAGTCGCACATTATATTCAACTAACATGTCATTTTGTATATCGTTTGGTGTGTAAATAACGTCTGATTCAACACATTTACCCTTGGTTGCTTGTCTTTCCAATAGTGAATTATGCAATAACAAACATGTGTGTTCGCTTTCAAAATCTCTAATCTTGAACATTTGAGATTTTTTCAAGCTTGAAGCTAGTAAACTCCAACTACAATTTTCTTCTAGGCACTGCATCAAATAGCTATTGGAAGAAAATTAATATACAATCAATAATTTAAAGTAACTTGAATTTAGGTCTTACCTGGTTGATCTTGATGTCTTGGATTGAAAATGGTGAAGAATACAGTGTCTATTTAGTGCACATGTGAGGACATATTTATTCTTATACACTTGATCTTTCTCAAAGAAAGAGTGATTGGGATTAACAATGATGTCCGGTTCTAATTCTTCTAGCTCATCAACTTCCTCACATGATCCAAAGTCAATTAACTCTATTGCATCACCAATATCATTAAATGTATTAAAGAAGTATGAATTGTGTATAACCTTCATATCTTTTGAAGTGTCTGGACATAATAGTGGAACGAGGGCGGAATTAATCTCCAAATTGATTGATTCAGTTGTTGTGATACACAAAGGGTATCTTCTCATATCTCGATGTTCCTTTTTGGTTTCAACATATACTTTTATCCCCATATCATTATGAATATGAAATGGAGGAGACCGTTCATAATTTTATATTTGATTTCAATTCACTTGTTGATGTGTCTACTGACAATTGAGCAGCAATCATAGAAATGAGGGTGGCAAACATTGATTATGTATTTATCAACACACCATCTACCAAGTAATTAATATATTTGTTGCTAGAATCCCATCGTCCATTGAAGTAAAGCATCATAGCCAGATTAATAATATTTTTTCTTGCACATTATTAAAAATGTATTACACAAGTTAAATTTTTAAAAAGAGAATTAAGCACGAATTAAACAAGTAACTAATGAAAAGACCACAGAGCGGTCTATAGACAAAATTAAACTTGTATCTATTTTGAATTAAACAAGTAATTCAATCAACAAACAAACTGCAAAATGAATCAAACTTGTATTACACAATATTAAAGTTGAATAAGAAGAGAGAATTAAGAAAGAATTTAAACAAGTAATTAATGAAAAGACCAAAGAGTGATTTATAGATTGAATTAAATTTGTATCTATTATGAATTAAGCAAGTAATCCAATCATAACAAATCAACCAACAAACTTCAAACTTGTGTTAAAAGTGTATTACACAATATTAAAGTTGAATCAGAAGACTGAATTAATAAAGAGTTTAAACAAGTTACTAATGAAAAGAAGAGAGAGTGATCTATAAATTGAATTAAACTTGTATCTATTATGAATTAAGCAAGTAATTTACTCATTCCTTTCCGACTCGATAGGGATTGCAATCTCGAGAGAGGGAGCAACAATTGACCTCCGACAATAGGTAGATGGGGTGGGCTACGATGGATACAGTGATATCAATCCTTATTCCGCAAAGCCACTTGACTGTAAGGAAAGGGGCATGCATCTTTTTTTTGTAAAGAAAGAGGGGAATCTTAACAAATCAACCAACAAACTGCAAAATGAATTAAATTTGTATTAAATGTGTATTACACAATATTAAAGTTGAATCAGAAGAGTAGATTAAGAAAGAATTTAAACAAGTAACTAATGAAACCAAGAGAGTGATCTATAGATTGAATTAAACTTGTATCTATTATTAATTAAGCAAGTAATGCAATAGTAACAAATCAACCAACAAATTGCAAAAATGAATTAAATTTTTGTTTAAAAGGTGTATTACACAAATTTGAGTTTATTTCGCTCTTTTCCTCATTTATTTTTTGAATGTCGAATCTGCCTTTTGATATTTACACAGCCTTCAAGTATCAGTTGTTCTTCATTTAGTTTGTTATTGCTGATGTTGTTATTGAGATAGGTCTAAGATTTCAAAATCAACTGATATGGTAAATTGTATGTGGTGTGATTGCATTTTCATTCCAATGGTTTAGCTTTTCTCTGTTTCTTAAGTTTTTTTTTTTTGTTGTATTACTGCCTTGAATGATATGTGAACCATTTTCATGCCTTTATTTTGCCTACTTCTCGAGATTCAAATTTTCTTGGCTACCTATGTTACATTTTGAATCCAATGACACCATTTCCAACTAGTGAAGTGCCTCTGCTCATTTGGCCTTTTTTTTGCATTTATTAGAATGTATCCATTCATTATATGTTTATGTTACTTAATGTGAATATGATTAGGGTGGGTTTGGATGGAGTGATAATCGTTTAAGATTAATATTAATTAATTAGCCTCGACATGATTGCTTTGAATGGTCTCAGTTAGTGTTAAAAGAGTTATTTGTTGAATCTTAAGTTTGGTTGACATCGTTTCTAGTCGTTGGGTTGCTTTACTGTTTGCCTAGTTCAGCCTGTGCGCTTGTTTTCCTTTACTTACCTTGTTAAGTTGAGGAATCGTCATTCTCGTACCTATTTGTGATACATGGGAACCTCATCCTTCATCTTTTAATATGTTTCGATAGTTTGAAAGCATGTAGAATTGTGAACGTGCGAATGTCCATCTAGCTTTGGTTTCTTCCTCTATTTCAGCATGTTTCCATAGTTGTTAAGAGTAGTATTGTCATTCCCCGAGCCTACACTTTGGATATGGCCGACACTTGAGAACCATCACTGGTCCCCAAGCGAGCCCTTGCCTGGCTCAATACTCGGCGGAAGACTCACTCAACAACATAGGAACTCAAATGCAAAGATATACTCAATTGTCTTAAAACAAATAACTCAGAAAGTTTAAAAATATTCAACTAGCCAAAAGGAGGCAACTCAATTCTTAAAACATTAACAAGGAAAATAAAAAGGACTCCTCAAAATACTATTGTCTATGAAGCCTCTAAATACGATGATGGAAGTCAGGACAAGACCCACAACATCCTAACAAACTGAAAAGTAAATGTGGAACCCTCTGAAAACAAGGAGGCTCACCAAAGCTAACTGGAACTGCAAGTGGTATCAACAGAGCGCCAGTTGATAACCATAAACACATGTATCTGCATCATGAAATGATGCAGGCCAAATGACATCAGTACATTGAATGTAAGAGCATGCAAGGGGAAAACTGAAACATTAATATAAGTTTGAAATGATAAAAAAGAAGACATATGTAACATCCCGCCTTAGAAAGAGCTTAATATAGAAAGAATTAATTTGGAAAGAGCCAATTTGAGTTTTGTTCAAGTTAAACTTATGATGTGAGTTTTGGGTCAATTTCAAACGACCATAACTTTCAGTACAGGATGAGTTAGGTGACCCATAAGATATCTATTGAAAGGTCTTGGAATCCTCTTTCCAACGCCATTGAGTTTGCTAAATTTTGAGCTCATATGAGGGAGATATGCCCATTTGAAGTTAACATGTCCAGTTAAGGAAAGTTACCCAAAAATATTTGGGGTATTTTAGTCTTTTCCTTACCCCATCAGATTAAAATCATTTTTGGTATTATTTTGGGGTCAAATCTGATTTGGATCAGTTTTACAAATTTCATATATGCTTAGGGTTTTGAGAAGAGTTCAAGAAGAGGAGAAAAGGAATAAAGTCAAGGCGTTCATCAAGTTTTCTTGCGAATCGAAGGTTGTTTCGCCAAGGGTTTAATCCCTAAGAGGTATGTGAGTAGTCGTAGTGTTGGGTTCGTTCACCGACATGCCAATCATGTTATTTTCAGTGCAATTTCGTTCTTGAAGATGAAGAATTTGAGTTCTTGATGAGTTTTCTTGAAGTTTCATTTGCAATCTTGATTGTTGAGGTTTTGATGGATTCTTGAGATAAGTGTTAGTAGTTTTGAGGGTTGTTTTGAGTAGATTATCGTGTACTAATGTTGGGTATTCAAATCTAAGTAAGTTGAGAAGAAACCATTTGATTCTAGGCGAATTGGGGTTAGAAAGTGAGAAAGTTAATTCGTCGGGTTTTCTGGGCAGGGGTTGGCGTGCCGCAACAGCAGTGCGCCACTCAGTGTGCCCTAAACCCCCTTCAGTAGTTCAGGGGCTGGTGCCCCGCGCCACTTAGTGTGCCAGGGTCGCCAGGTCCCCTACTCTTTCGTCCTTCTTTTCGTATGAGTTCCCTCGAATCGTACCCATGTATTCTAATTGATCTTTACACTCTAAATTACATCTAAACATCGAGACATCATCCATAAAATGAGATCATAACCCTTGAATCCATAATCAAATTCAAGGTAGAGTAAAGAGTCAAGTCTTACGAGTTTCTTCGAGTATTTTGAGAAGTCTTTTGCAAAACCTTTTTAAAAAAAATTTAAGACTTGAGCATTTGAGTTTGAGGAAGAGTAGAGTTGTGTTCATTTTCTTCAAAATGATATATGGGAACTAAGTATTCCCAAGAGTAAATGTTTTTACATTTAAGATGAGAAGAAACACCGATTTCTAAAAGAGTTCTTGAGCAGTTTTGAACAATATCTCTTTTAAGTGAAATATTTTGAGTAATAATCTCAAACCAGAGAAAGAGTTATGTTTTTAAACATATGAGATAAGTTATATTTTTGGGAGTAGTATTGAGCACCGATATGGAGACGAGTTTAGATAGCTCAAAGTCCTCATAAACCATGTAGCTAACGTGGGTAGAAAGGGTCATACGTTTTAGATGATTCCTTATTGCTTTTAAGCATAGACTAGTGGATCCACTTAGTTAGTATGTCCTATACCCGGACAAAGTATAAGACAGTTTTGGCAGCGTGAGCTAGACATTGTATCATCAAATAGCTCATAGTGATGGTTGTCGGTTAGATAATCTCCCACAAAAATATTTTGTATTCTTATATACAATAGAGTTATTTTGTATTCTTGCATACAAATTGAGTTATATTGTATTTTCTAATATATTGAGTTATTGTCTATTGTTTTAAAAGTTTTTCTTTATAATGTATCTTTACTACTGCTTTATACTGAAATGAGTTGAGTAAGTTTGAGTATCCATAAGTTTAGTTGAGACGATGTAAGTTGTTTCTTCAGTTCCAGTTCAAGCTTATGTCTTATTTAGATTTCCCATTGCATGCTCGTACATTCCATGTACTAAAGCCATTTGGCCTGCATCTTTTATGATGCAGATACATGTAATCAGGATCATCAATCGCAGCTCCATTAATCCAGTCGTGTTCCAGAATTGTTTGGTGAGCCTTCTTGCTTCCGGAGGATCTCTTGTCTATTTCTAGTTATTTCAGTTTTGTTAGGATGATCAGGTCTTGTCCCGACATCCCTCATAGTATTAGAGGCTTCATAGATAGATATACAGTAGTTCATGAGTCTTTTCATTTTCAGTTGTTTATGTTGAAACTTGAGTTTCCACTTTAGCTAGTGAATGTTTTACTTCTAAAATATTCTGAGTTTATCTCTGAGGCAATTGAGTAAAGCTTCCATTTGAATTTATTGTTTTATGAGTAAGTTTTCCGCTAAGAGTTAAGCCAGGCCAAGGGTTCACTTGGGGCCAGCAATGGTTCTCGAGTGTCAGTCACGTCTAGGGTGTAGGTTCGAGGCATGACCAATTTGGTATCAGAGCCCAGAGTTCAAGAGTGTCTATGAAGCCATGTCTGTAGAGTCCTAGTTATCGGTGTGAAGCGTGCCACATCTATAATTAGGAGGCTGCAACATTTAGGAACTATCTCACTTTTTTCATACTATTTTCGTTCGATAGAGTTCATCTCTATAAGTTTATCTCTAATTCGTGCTTATGCGTATCTTTCAGATCATGCCTCCACGAAGAGTTGTCGGAGGTTGTCCCGCTAGGAGAAATGTTGAACCACAAGATCAAGGGGTACCCAATGCACCAGAAGTGCAACCCCAAGGAGAGGTCACTAATACTAAGTTCCGGGATGCTATCCGGAAGTTGAGTCAAGTGGTGACCAACCAAGCTGGGCAACAGAGAGAGGTTCGACATGATGTGGCTAATAAATCCAGAATTCGGGAATTTTTAAGGATGAAATCTCCGGACTTCACTGGTTCAAGTGTCACTAAGGATCCGGAGAATTTTATGGAAGAGTTGCGGAAAGTGTTTGAGGTGATGCATGTGATAGATGTTGAGCGAGTGGAACTAGCTGCATACCAACTGAAAGTTGTTACTAGAGTGTGGTTCGACCAATGGAAGAAGGGTAGAGTTAAGGATGCACTATTTGTGAGCTGGGCAGTGTTTGAGGAGGCCTTCTTGGGGCGTTTCTTTCCCCGTGAGATAAGAGAGGCAAATGTAAGAGAATTTCTCACTCTTAAGTAGAAATCTATGAGAGTACGTGAGTACAACCTTAAGTTCACCCAACTATCCCATTATGCTCCGGAGATGGTTGCTGACATGAAGAGCAGGATGAGTCTGTTTGTTGCTGGGTTGTCTCGTTTGTCAAGTAAGGAGAGGAAGACAACTATGCTGATAGGAGATATAAACATAACAATGTTGTCACGACCCGGGAGCACCCCCTAGTCGTAACCGGCGTACTCGACCTCGAAGAGGTCAAATACAAGCCTCTTAGCATTCATTCATCGCATAAAACTAAAAACCATAAGGAATTAAAGACTTTCTTTACCAAGAAAACATTTCATAAAAAAAAATAGCAAGCGGAAGACTTTCTAGACTTTATACATGATGTCTCAAACCATCTAATACTTTAGAGTACAAAATTCGGGACTAATCC
>JAJOOR010026610.1:0-17874 GCA_036250505.1 Solanum acaule
TTAAAATATCCCCCCCCCCCCCCCCGGGATCATTCATCCTTGAATGAAGACTAAACTAACTGAAATGGAGGGGATGATTTGCAACCCTACCACTAAACATTGGAAACTGATTTCTTACTGAACTAAGTTCCAAAAACATTCAAATACGCTGAAAATGCAAGTACAAACTGAAGGAACATGATACTAAGACTGATTTCATGCATGAATGACTGAAAAACTGAAGAGGAACTATTACCTCAAGTTGGAGTGGAATCGGAAGGAAAGAGGTGAGGATACTTGGATTTCATGGCTGCTACTGCTTCCCAAGTAGCTCCTTCTACGGACTGACTCCTCTACAAAACCTTGACTGAAGCGACTTCTTTGTTTCTCAATCTTCTAACCTGACGATCAAGAGTCTCAACTGGTATATCCTCATAAGAAAGACTATATTTCACAGCCACACTCCCTAATGGCACTACGGATGCTAGATCACCCACACACTTCTTCAGTAGAGAGATATGAAAGACTGGATACACTACTGTTAATTATGTTAGAAATTCTAACACATAAGCCACTTTACCAATCCTTTTCAGAATCTTGTAAGGGCCTACATATCTGGGATGGAGCTTCCCTTTCTTGCCAAATCTTATCACTCCTTTCATAGGTGACACTTTCAAGAAAACCCAATCATCAACTTGGAACTCTAGTTCCCTTCTCCTTACATCTGCATGAGACTTCTGGTGACTCTGGGATGTCTTGAGTCTATCTCTAATGAGTTGCATTTTCTCTATAGCATAAAGGACTGAATCTAGCCCTATTAAGGCTGCTTCACCTACTTCAAACCAACCAACAGGAGATCTGCATCTATGCCCATACAATGCCTCATAAGGGGCCATCTGAATGCTGGAATGATAGCTATTATTGTAGGCGAACTCTATAAGAGGAAGGTGATCATCCCAACTACCCTTGAAGTCAATCACACAAGCTCTTAACATGTCCTCTAAGGTCTGAATGGTACGCTCTACCTGACCATCCGTCTGCGGGTGGAATGTTGTGCTAAGGTTAACCTGAGTACCAAGACCCTTCTGAAACGACTTCAAGAAATGAGAGGTAAACTGAGGACCTCTATCTAAGATGATAGACAAAGGAACACCATGCAATTTGACTATCTCATTAATGTAAAGCTTGGCGTAGTCCTCTGTCGAATCTGTAGTCTTGACCGCCAAAAAGCGAGAAGACTTAGAAACTCTGTCAACTATCATCCAAATAGAGTCATGTTATCTGCGAGTATGAGGTAAACCTCTGATGAAGTCCATGTTGATCACTTCCCACTTCCAAGTAGGAATGTCAATCTCTTTAGTCAAACCTTCTAGTTTCTGATGCTCTACCTTAACTTGCTGGCAATTAGGGCACCTAGCCACAAAATCCGCTATATCTCTTTTCATACCATTCCACTAATAGACTTCCCGCAGATCACGATACATCTTGGTGGGACCTGAATAAATAGAGTATCTCGAGTTATGGGCTTCTGCAAGAATCTGTTGCCTCAACTCACCCACATTAGGAACACATAATCAGCCCTGATAGCGAAGCACAACATTTCCCCCTTGGGAGAAAACCTCAACTCTCTGTTGATGGACTGCACCCTTGAGTTCGAGCAATATCGGATCACTGTCTTGCTTTTCCTTAACCTCCACTACCAATGAAGATTATGATCCATTTTGAACTGTCACACCACCATTTGATATGCTCATAAGACGAACTCGTAAACGAGCAAGCCTGTGAACATACTTTGCTATCTCTTTTCTTTCTTCTTCAACATGTGCTACACTACCCATAAATAGTCTACTAAGGGCATCTGCTACTACATTTGCCTTACCAAGATGGTAATGCACACTCATGTCATAATCCTTGAGGAACTCAAGCCATATTCTCTGGCAAAAATTCAACTCCTTCTGGATGAACACATACTGGAGGTTCTTATGATTTGTGAACACATCTACATGAACACCATACAAGTAGTGTCTCCAAATCTTGAGTGCAAACACCACTGTTGCAAGCTCGAGGACATGAGTTGGATAGTTCTTCTCACGTACCTTAAGCTGTCTAGAAGCATAGGCTATAACCTTACCTCGCTGCATTAACAGATAACATTGCCCGACCCTGGATGCATCACAATAAACCACATATCCGTCTGAACCCTCTGGTAGAGTCAAAACAGAAGTTGTAGTCAACCTAGTTTGCAATTCTGTGAAGCTTTTCCCACAATTATCTGACCACTGAAATTTGACCATCTTCTGAGTCAACCTAGTCAATGGTGAGGCTATGGATGAAAATCATTCCACGAACCTTCTGTAATAACCCGCTAGACCCAAGAAACCTCTTATATTTGTAGAAGAGGTAGGTCTGCGCCATTGTTTCACTGCCTCTATTTTCTGGGAATCCACCTGGATCCCTTCGTTGGATACTATAGGCCCAAGGAAAGCAACTGATTGTAACTAAAACTCGCACTTGTTAAATTTTGTGAATAACTAGCGATCTTTGAGAGTTTGCAGAACAACACTCAAATGACTCGCATGTTCGTCCTTATTCCTAGAGTAAATGAGGATATCATCAATAAAGACAATAACGAACAAGTCCAAATACTGTTTGAACACTCTGTTCATCAAATCCATGAAAGCTGCAGGAGCATTGGTTAGTCCAAATGACATAACTACAAATTTATAATGACTATACCGAATTCTAAAGGCTGTCTTCGGAATGTCACTATCTCTGACTTTGAGCTGATGATAACCTGATCTGAGGTCTATCTTTGAGAAATGACTAGCACCCTGAAGTTGGTCAAACAAGTCATCAATCCTGGGGATAGGATACATATTCTTGATTATGACCTTGTTCAACTGCCTATAGTCAATGCACATCCTGAGTGAACCATCTTTCTTCTTCACAAACAACACTGGTGCACCCTATGGCGAAATACTAGGTCTGCTGAAGCCTTTTTCTAGAAGATCTTTCAACTGCTCTTTCAATTCCTTAAGCTCAACTAGAGTCATTCGGTAAGGAGAGATAGATATAGGCTGGGTATCTAGAAGGAGATCAATCCCAAAGTTGATTTCCCTTTCAGGAGGAACTCTGGGAAGATCTTCTGGAAACTTATTAACCACTGGAACTGACTCAAGCGTTAGGGTTTCGGAGCTTGAATCCTTAACCCGAACTAGATGATAGAGATAACCCTTAGAGATCATTTTTCTGGCCTTAAGGTAAGAAATGAATCGACCCGTAGGTGCTAAGCTACTACCCTTCCATTCTAAGATTGGTTCGTCTGGAAACTGAAAACGAACAATCCTAGTTCTACAATCGACTGAGGCATAACAGGAATGTAACCAATACATGCCTAGAATTACATCAAAGTCTACCATTTCTAACTCTACAAGATCTGCTGAGGTGACTTTCTGAGAGACTATGACAGGGCAATTTATGTATACCCGTCTAGCTATAACTGGGTCACCGACTGAAGTAGAGACTGAGAAAGGTTCTGAGAGAGTTTCTAGACTAACATCAAACTTAACTGCTATAAAAGGAGTTACAAAGAAAAGAGTTTCCCCTGGATCTAACAAAGCATAAACGTAGAGATCAAAGACTCGTAATGTACCAGTGACTACATCAGGAGAATCTTTTTGATCCTGGCGAGCATAGAGCATGTTTTGGCATTGTCCGCCACCTGTACCAAAAGAGGTACCCTGCTGAGTCGGGCAACCTGTTGATGCTGCTGAAGTTGTTGACTGAGTTATTACCTCTTTGACCCTGTTTAGAAGGACAATCCCTCAACCTGTGACCAGACTGACCACACCCAAAGCATCCTTCCTTCTCTGTAAGGCACTCACCCGGATGGTTCTTACCATACTTAGGGCAAGTCGAGTAGGTTTTGGTACCTGAAACACTTCCCTGAGACTTAGAGACTGATGCCCTACTTTTCTGATCTTGTATGAACTTGGAGGATAGAACACTAGATGATGAAGGTGCTGGAGTTGAAAATTTCTGCTAACCCTGCGAGCGATTTTCACCACCTGATTTTTGCTGAGAATAATCATAGTTTTTGGTCTTAGCCTTCTTGTTATCCTTGGCCTATTCCCTAAGCTTATCACCCTCAACCTGCTGAGCGTGAGTCATAAGCCTAGAGAGGCTCATATCTCCCAGCAACATAGCATTCCTACATTTTGTCTTCACCAAGTCTGACACTCCATATAGAAACTTATTCATCTGAGTCGTGGAATCAGCAAGCATGTGAAGAGCATACCTAGAGTGTTGGGTAAACTTGAGCCCATACTTTTGGATTGTCATGTTACATTGCCTTAAGATCATAAATTCCTAAGCTTTTGCCTCATTTAGCGCTCTTGGGAAAAACCTGTCCAGAAAGGTCTCACTAAAGTAATCCCAAGAGATAGGAGTTGCATATGTACCCCTACTCTCCTTCCACTGAGTATACCAGATATGAGCTACATCCTTAAGTTGGTAAGATACTAACTCAACCCGATCATTCCCAGTTACCTGCATCACTTCAAAGATCTTCTTGACCTCATCGATGAAGTATTGGGGATCTTCTCCAACCTGCGATCCTAAGAACTCTGGCGGATTCATCTTAATAAAGTCTCACACTCTGGCTGCAACTAACCCAACATTAGCATTTACCAGAACTGGAGCCCGATGATTATTCTAGTTGGCCACACTCAGAGCCAACATCTGAATGGCGTTCCAGAATTCTGCATTCGAAACTTGTTGATCTGAAACTGGAGGAGCTGCGTTTGAGTTCCTGGCATTCGCATTCCTGGCTCTAGCTCTACGATGAGGCATGATCATCGAAACGTCGAACGTCGAGTTAGAATGGAATTAGATCATACCTTACGCACGATAAGAGTAACAAAAAAATGAAGATTTTGCTAATACACTTCGTAGCCTCCCTCTCATTAGATGTGGTGCACTTCACACCCATGAAAAGGACTCTACTTAGTGCGGCCTTTAAGACATCCTAGGACACTTAAACCTAGTGCTCTAATACCAAGTTTGTCACACCTAGAGCTACCCCCGAGATGCGGACACGGGATCTAGGATCACAAGTGACCCCAAGCAAACCCTGCTGGCATAATCATGAGCATACTAAAGATAAACTGAGAAATAAAACTATTGCAGAAGCTAATAATAGGTAAATCTGAAATGATGGGGAATACCCATATACTAAAACTGAATATCAAATCTGAGAGATTAATACAAAAGAAACATCAAACTACAATACTAAGCTGAATCTGACTATGTCTGAATATAGCCTCTAACAGACTAGAAGTGTTGGGACATGCCCCAACTAAGTCTAGCAAAACTGAAACAAAAATATGAAAACTGAAAGATAACATGACTATTGTCCTCGAAGAATGAAGACTTGCCACTGATGTTGTTAAAAGGGAGATCAGGAATCGATCTAAGCGTGATCTTGATGCTGAGAACCTGAACCTACATCATGAGAAGATGTATCGCAGAGTATGCATCAACTATGACTAACAAGAACAAAATTCAACTTCACCAAAAGAATCTTAAAC
Source organism: Solanum acaule (assembly GCA_036250505.1). Taxonomy (NCBI): domain Eukaryota; kingdom Viridiplantae; phylum Streptophyta; class Magnoliopsida; order Solanales; family Solanaceae; genus Solanum; species Solanum acaule. The sequence goes on from JAJOOR010026610.1 coordinate 5,568, forward strand.
AACACCACTCCCCGGCAGTGGCGCCATTTTGATTAATAATGTTTCAAAGACACTTCATCTAATTTTAAGCGTCAACAATCGTTAATCAATATATAACCCAACTAAATGAGTTGGGGATCCCACAGGGAGAGGTACATGTTTAAGATTCAATAGGGAACTACGAACATGTTCAAATCAGTCATAGGAATAAAAATGTACGAATAAAAAAATCATTCAAATCAGGGGGTAACACGAATGTCAAATGGGGAGGTCTTGGTTTGAAATTATCAACTACAAACAACAATAAACAATACGACATAACAATAATGAGACAGGTTCATGGGATATGATTCGATTATAGGCTAATATAGACAAATGGGTAATTGCAACTATTGGAAAATAGCTAAATATTAGTGAGTAAGCTAGACTATAGAGGAGGTAAAATTTCTCTCGAACAGTTTACCCCGAATCAAGTCGATTTCTCTCGAACATCAACAAGCATGCAAAATAAGAACAACCTACACTATAGTCCATTCACTCTCTCAAGATGAATGTGTGGAAAAGGGTTTACGATTCACTCTCTTGAGTTGAACCCATGACAACCCAATACCCACAGACCATCAATCAATAATCTTCGTTTTAAAACCTCTCTCTCTCGCAAACCAAAAACACAAGGGTAGAACTGCATTTGCAACTACAATTCTTAAATTAAACCACAATTAGTGATTGAACTCACTTCTAAATAGCATTTAAACTAACAATTACCAATACCCATAAACTAAATCAGCCCATAATTACATAATCACACCCCAAGAATTGAAATTTTAGCTAGACATTATAAAAAGATAAAATCGTTACCAAATTGAGTTTCCATCAGCTGGGTAAGATTGATTTCGTCTTTACAATGGTCCAAGTTGAAAAATCTCAAAGACCTACTTCCAATTTCTCAAAAGTGAAAAACTTCAATTCTTCAAATCTAAGAAAACTAGAGAAAACTTGTCTCACAGTTCCAAACTTGATAAAAATTTGTTCTAAAGAGTAATTGATCCTAAAATAAATGTTCAAAAATGTATTTATAGTCGCCAAAAATGTGCTACGAAGAGTCACTCAGTGAAGTAAATCGGGATCTGCCCTTTGGTCAGTTCCATCACCTCTCTACCTTGGCCTTCAGCATCCTCAAGGTCTATAACTTTGGGCGATCCAACACTGCATCGCGAAACCACTCGGAGATCCGTCGATTGATCCTTTCTCTCACCGACTTGGTTCTTTCCTTAGGGCTTGTCACACTGGAACTTTAGGCGGTCAAGTAGCCATTCGGAGACTCGCCAAGTGGACTTGGCGATCACCAGGCTTGCTTTTCTTCATTCTTTCAGCTTGCTTCGTTCCTTTTTGCAAATCAGTGTCCTTGTTTTGTTCCTCAATCCATATACCTATCAAGGGATTTACATCAGTTATTGGCACAAAATAAGCATCTGAGGACACTAAATCTATATAAATAAAGCTTTAAATGAGTCCAAATCTCGGACTCATCATACTTGAAAACATTACTCAAGGCTTTAGGAACTCATTGGGAAAATTAATTTTGAAAAAAGGCTTAAAAGTAATTTAAAATCTCTAATTTCGTTAAGAACTTGATTTCCTGAAAACCTCATCATTCACCAATCAAAATCTCATATTTTGATGTTAAAACCCATAAATAACCAAAGGGAAATGAAGATTTAGGATTATAGAAGCTTACCCAAATGATTTTGTACAAGTAAACCTTTGGAAAATTGTCACTAAGGGTTCCCCAAGTTCAAAAATGGAAAATGTGGATTAGACCCCAAAAATCGCACGTCAAAACCCCCTCTAATGTCGCTTAAGTGACCATAGATTCGCTTAAGTGAACCCTTCAAAAAGTGCGGCTCGCGCAAAAGTGTAGCCCTCTATGATTTTGCGAAACTAACTTAAGCGAAGAGGCTCTCGCTTCTGTGCAGGTTGAAAAAGTGACTGGCCTTCACAAAAGCGAGGTCTGCAGACACCAGCAAACACAACTAACTCTCAAAACATTGAAAGGACCCTCGAGATTTGTTCGAAATTCCATGCACACAAACCACATATTCAAATCAATTATACTCAATGTTCAGAACCCAATGGAACGGTCAAAATGTGAATTTGAGTTCTCATTGACCGGACATCTGTGAAAACCACAAGAAACTAATTCAATGCCTAAAGAGGCTAAATTAAACTTAGGACTTCTCAAAAATCAACTAAGACTTTACCTAGGCATAAAATCATCCCCCAAATCCAACGGAACTCTCAAAATTTTGATCTGAGCATCCAAACTCTGAATGTTGACTAAAGTAAATCCATAGGCTAAAATTCCACAATTTCACAACTCAAGAAATTTAATCATCAAAAAGACTCGGAATCTGAAACCAATAACTCTCACCACTTAGATTTTACATTCTGAGATAGATGGAATTAACGGAATTCCATTCTGACACTCGAAACTCCAAAAAATGTCGAAAACCTCTTTCTTAACAACTCTGCCTTTCAAACTCAAAACTTACCAAATTCCCAGCTTTTAACTCAAAGTTCAATACTAAATTTTCAAAACTCAATCATAGAAGACTTGGGGTAAATATCGGGAGGCCAAAAATGGTAAATTCACAAACATTCCAAAAATGACAAATCGGGTCATTTAATTATCCACCACTAAAAACAATGTTCGTCCTCGAACATAAAGAAAAGGAAAGTACCTAGAACTTCGAAAATCTGAGGATATCTGGCACATATATCCGACTCTTTTTCCCAAGTCGCCTAACCTACTGAATGATGCTTCCACTACACCTTCAGTAAAGCAATCTCTTTGGTCCTAAACTTCTGAACCTGCCTATCCAAAATGTCTATAGGCTCCTCCTCAAATTATAAGTCTGGACCCAACTCAATTGAATCAAGGGAAAGTACATGAGACTCATCCGGTTTGTACTTCCAAAGCATGGAAACATGAAACACGGGATGCACAGCTAACAAGCTAGGTGGAAAGGCCAACTTATAGGCCACCTCTCCCACACGACTAAAAATCTCAAAGGGTCCAATGAATCTAATATAAAGCTTTCCCTTCTTTCCGAACCTCATCACACCCTTCATTAGTGACACTAAAAGCCAAACATGATCTCCTACCATAAACACTACAGCTCGAACTCTCCAATGTACATAACTCTTTTTCTGACTCTGGGTTGTCAACAATCTACTCTTGGTCATATGAACCTGCTCAATAGCATCTCTAAGAAATTTTGTATCTAATGAATCTAACTCAGCTGAATCAAACCATCCGATAGGAGATCTATATCGTCAACTAAACAACGCCTCAACCATCTGCATACTAGAATGATAATTGTTGTTGTAGGCAAACTCTACTAAGGGTAAATGTTGATCCTATCTAGACCCAAAATCGATCACACAAGCTCAGAGCATGTCCTCTAACACCTAATCATCTGCTTGGACTGACCATTTGTCTGAGGGTGAAAATTTGTACTCATATCTAACCAAGTACTGAAACCATGTTGCAATACCTTCCAGAAACGGGAAGTCAACAAGGAACTTTAGTCAGAGACAATAGAAATCGGGACTCCATATAGTCACACAATCGATATAAAGCTCGGCTAACTTCTTTGTCATATACTTCACCTAAACTAGGATGAAATAGGTTGACTTGGTCAACATATCAACAACTACCCAAATGTAGTGATAACCACCCATGGTGGTAGGTAGTCCACAATAAAGTCCATAGTGATCCGCCTCTACTTCCAAGTAGCAATAAGTATCCTCTGAGATATACCTCCAGGATGTTGGTGCTCACACTTGACTTGTGGGCAAGTCAGACACCTCAAAAAAAATCTGTAACATCCCTCTTCATACCACACCACCAATAGTGTTGTCTCATATCATGATACATCTTTATCGCACCCGTATGGATAGAATATTGGGAAAAATGGACCTCCTCAAGATTTAGACTAATCAACTCACCCACCTTGTGCACGCAATTTCTGCCTCCAATCTGCAAAACATCATCAGAATCAAGGATATTCTCCTTGGCTTCCCCTCTCATTATGTTGTCTCTAATGAGACATAGCTTCTCTTCATCAAATTGACGCTCACGAATCTGCTCAACTAAGGAACAACAAGCCTCAATAAAAGCAATCAAACCGCCTGTCTTTTATGAAATCTATAATTGAACGAGACTACTGGCTAACCTCTAAACATATCTAGCCAATGGTCTATCCTCCACAGTAATAGCGACAAGACTTCCCAAGCTAGAAGTCTTCATATTCAAAGTTTCGGCCACCACATTGGTCTTATCTGAATGATACAAGATAATTATGCCATATTCCTTCAGTAGCTCAAGCCATCTACGCTGCCTCAAATTAATATACCTCTGACTGAAGATATACTAAAGACTCTGATGGTCCATGAAAACCTCAAAATGAACCATATACAGATAATATCACCATAGCTTAAGCATAAATACTATTGTTGCCAACTCTAAGTCATGGGTATGGTAATTCCTCTCATGGGTCTTCAATTGTCTAGAGGCATAATCAATCACCTTGCATTTCTGCATAATAACACCACCTAGTCTGACTCCAGAAGAATCATAGTACATGGTGAAGTCCACACCATTTTCAGTGAAGTCAAAACAAGAGTTGACGTCAACAAGGTCTTGAGCTTTTGAAAGCTCCCTCACACTCATCAGACCACTGGAAACTCACACTCTGCCGAGTCACTCTAGTCAAAGGGGATGCAATGGTAGAGAAGCACTGAACAAATCATCAATAATAGCTCGCAAGTTCCACAAATTTCTCGATCTTAGTAACCGATGTAGGTCTGGTCCAACCCCTCATTGCCTCAATCTTGGCTAGATCTACCCAAATACCCTACTTGGACACCACGTGTCCCGAAAATGCCACAAAATAAAGCCAAAACTCATACTTGAGAACTTGGCATAAAGTTTCTCTTCCCTCAATCTCTCTAGTACAATCCTCAAATGATGATCGTGATCCTCCTCAGTCTTGGAGTGTAATACCTCAAAGAAAATCAGGACTAAGATTGAACAAGAGAGAAGGGCAAACCACGAAATGGTCCACGTTCTATGAAGAGGACCACGACCCGTCACCCTGCTCGTAGTTGTGCACCCAGCAAAAGGTGAAAGACCACGGACCACTAAACGGTCCGTAAAGCTCCACACGGGTCGTGAAGTGGCCCGTGAGAGTGACACAGAACTACCATGGCTACTGTGAAGTACCACGGACCACTAGACAGTCCGTAGAGCTTAACACGATCCGTGAAGTGGCTCGTGAAAGAGGCTTGATAGACTTTAAGGTTTGGGTCAACTTCAAATGATCATATCTTTCACCACAAAAAAATTTAGGTGGCCCACAACCTATCAAATTAAAGGTCTTTGAATCTTGTTTTCAATGCCACCAAGTTTGCCTAATTTCGAGCCCAGAGTAAGAATTTATGCTTGTTTTAGTGAAGCTCTATCGGGGAGAGCATCTTCACAACCCACTTGACGGGCCGTGGTGCTCATGACGGCCCGTGAAACCTGTCTTGAAGTCAATTCGTCACCTTTAAGTAAGGTTTCACCCCCAATGTCACTGGTTAAGAACCACAGACGTCTAAACGGTCTGTGGAGCTCCACACAGACTGTAAAGTTGTCCGTGAAGGAGACTTGTCAGACTTAGTATTTAGGGTAAACTTCAAACGACCATATCTTTTAGTACAAATTGAATTAGGTGGCCCACAACCTATCAAATTAAAGATCTCTAAGTCCTTTTTCAAACATCACCGAGTTCTTCTAATTCCAAGCTACTAGTAAAAAGTTATGCTCATTTTAGTGAAGCCCAGTCGGGCAGGGCATCTTCACGAGCTGCTAGAACGGGCCATCATGATCATGACGGCCCGTGAAGCCCCTCTTGAAGTCAGTTCGGCAGCATTTAAGTCAGGGTCGCATCGGTCTTTTCCCCGATGTGTTTGGTACTTAACCTATATCATTTGATGCTTAAACTATGTCGTTTTACTCAGTCTAAGCTTAGCAAACTGGTCACAAACTACTTAAAACTCTCATTCTCCTATTATCACCTAACTTAGAACGAAAAGAAAAGAAAAGAGGTGATAGTTTTCCAAGAACATGCAGAGGTCTTCTTCAAGTTCAACCCCGAAATCCAAAGGATTTCTCCGTAGATTTCGTCACCATGTATGTGGATTTCACTAGTGGATTCCTTTCATCCACTAGGTCCCTATAATTTAGTCAGTTCTTTAATTCCACATAACTTGTTTAGACCTAGGGTTTGTAAAATCTTAGGAATTGTGGTGATTTGAGCTGCTATATTATCCATAGTCTAAATAACATGTTTTCTTAGAAACGTTGCTTAATTCCTTGTATAAAACTCAAAACCCTAGTTTGTGTAAATTCTCTTAGTTCATGAATTATACTTTCTAGATCAGTTAAACAGAAAATCATGCTCCAGATTTCGAATGTCACATTCTTAGTATACAAATGTTGCATTCTCAGTTAGCATGTCAGTATGTTGAGCTATTTAGTATTTAGTGCATTTTAACTTTATATGTATTTAGTTGGGAGTAGACTTAGCATCGAGTTGGACTAGGGTTCAGCATACCCTCATAGTCCCAGAACTACGTTCCCGCGTAGGATCATAAGTCCTCTTTGTTGGGCATCAGTATTAGTGATCACGCCACAATCATGCCTTTATACCCCTGGAAAGGTATATTAGGTCCTCTTGATGGGGGCATATACATCGGACTCCACGTTTAGCTCAAGTGGTTTATGTCGGTTAATAGTAGCTCCCACAGTCAAACTCTCATTGCATTGACCATGTTTTCAGCATTCACATCAGTATACAGTTTAGCATATTGGTTACATGATTAGTACTTGGTCATTGCATTTAGTTCAGCTTTTAGTTATATTTCAATGCAGTCTTTTTCTATATTCAATATTATATTATTCAGTTATATCATTGTTTAGCTTAGCATATCTATATTATGCATGCTCAGTACTTAGAAAGTACTGACGCATACTTTGCACTACATCATTTCATGATATAGGTTTAGGCACCCAGCATCTAAATCACGCTTAGATCGATTCTAGATTCGACTTCAGCAACTTCAGTGGTGAGTCCTCATACTTCGAGGACAATAGACATGCTTTCCATTTTAGTCTTTATATTAAGTTTTCAGTTTTTGTTAAAGTTAGTTGGGGGCATGTCCTAGCAACTAAACTCAATTAGAGGCTTTTCAGACATAGTAGTAGATTCAGGTTGAGTTGTTAAGTGGTTGTTTCAGTTATCACTAAACTACTATTATTTATATATATTCAAACTAGTTTGGCTTTTTCCCCTTTTCAGATATCTACCATTTTTAGCTTCCACGTAGTACATTTCTTACTTAGTTATTTTCAGTATGTTTTATATATGCTAGACTCATGGTTATCTTGGGGTCACTCGTGATCCTAGGTCTTGTGTTACGTCTAAGGGGTAGCCTCGGGGCTTGACATGGAGTACATCAAGATGCCATCAATGAACATTATCACAAAGGAATCTAGATAAGGTCAGAAACTCTATGAATGTTGCAGGGGTGCTAGTCAAACTAAAAGACATTACAAGAAACTCATAGTGCCCATAAAGGGTCTTGAAGGCTATCTTAGGGATATCTGAAGCCCTAATCTTCAGATGATGATCATAAGCAGACCTCAAGTCAATCTTAGTAAACAGAGATGCACCCTAAAACTGATCAAACAAGTCATAAACAGGAGGAAGAGGATGCTTATTCTTAACAGTCACTTTGTTCAACTGTTGATAATCAATACATATCCTCATGGATCCATCCTTTTTCCTCACAAACAACACATGAGCACCCCATGGAGATACACTAGGGTGAATAAACCCCTTACTCAACAAATCTTGTAAATGGTCCTTTAATTCATTCAACTCCGCTGGAGTTATACGATAAGAAGTAATAGAGATGGACTTTGTGCCCGACTCCAAGTAAATGACAAAATCAATATCCCCATCGAGAAGAACACCTGGAAGATCCATAGGAAAGACATCTACAAACTCTCGAACCACAAGCACAGAATCCATGGGAGATGGCTCAACACTAATATCCTGAATGAAAGTCAAGTAGGACAAACACCCTCTATCAACCAATCTTTGTGTTCTAATGAAGGATATAACTTTTTTAGGGTAATAACCACTACCCGTCCACTCAACTCTCGAGACACCAAACATCGCTAAGGTCACAGTCTTAGCATAACAATCAAGAATAGCATGATAAAGAGAGAGTCAATCCATACCCAAGAAAATGTCAAAGTCTACCATCCACAAAAGGACAAAGTCTACCAAAGTATCAAACCCAGCCAAAGAAACAAGACGGATTGATACACTCGACCCACCACTAAGGATTCACCCACTGGTCTAGAAACATGAATAGGCACAGGCATACAATCAGACAGCATATCAAACCCAACGGCAAAATAGATAGACACATATGAGAAAGTAGATCTCAAATCAAACAATACAAATGCATGTCGACGGCAAAAAGGGATGATACATGTGATCACAACATCAGAAGTCTCAGCCTCAAGCCTCTTTGGGAAATCATAACACTGGCCCTCACGTCTTCGTGCAGTCTGAGTAGAACCTCTACCTCCATCCTATATAGCTGGATCACCCCTACCAGAAGTCATGTCAACTATTCCTCGACCCCTAGTCGGAGGCACTGAATCTCTAGCTCGAGCAGCTGAATAAGAACGCTAAGGTTCTAAATGAGTCTAAAGAGGAAATTGTCGCATCAGATTACCTACTTCCCCACAAGTAAAGAAACATCTCGGCACCAATAATTATTGCTCTAAACCAGACGAACTATTATGGCCACCTCAGCCAGAACCATAAGACTCTCAAGTTGACTACCCAGTCTCAACTGTTGGCATAGAAACATGAACCGATCCACGGGCAGAAAGGAACTACTACCTCTATGTGAACCTCTGCCTCTAGATGAGGGACCAGAACCACATAACTTACTAGAAGAATAAGTTCTCTTAAGCTCCCCAAACTTCTCTAAAACCATTAACTTTACCTCCTTAGCGGTGCTCACAATGGACTGGAAGGAAGCCTCTCTCTGGCTGCTCTGAACACATAAGATCTTACAGAGAAAGTCAACCTTCTCATAAACATGTGAACTATATCTGCCTCATTCGGAACAATAGTCATAGCATGCCTAGAAAGCTCACAGAAACGGGCTTCATTCTCGGTTACAGACAAATTGCCCTGAGTCAAGCTCTCAAACCTTAATCAACTCTCCTCAGTCACGCTCCAAGGAATGAAGCGATTATGGAAGGCACTAAAGAACACATCCCACTCTATCAGAGGAGATCCAAGTGGTCCAGACCTCACAAAAGTCCTCCACCACTCTCTGGTGCGACTAGAAAGCTAGAGTGCAACAAACTGAACACTATGAGCGTCCGCCATACTCACTGCCTCAAGTATCTCTCATGGCACAAAAGTCAAGAACTCATGAGCATCCTCTCTCTTACCACACTAAAACTAGGTGGTTTCCTCTTCTGAAACCTTTCATAATATTGTTATTCAGCCACTTTCAGAATAACCTCGGGAGTAATCAGTGCGCTAATAGCTGGTGCAGGAACCATTGGTGGTTGGCCACCTAAATGTGAATACTCTGAGTCTGTTGTTGACCTAGCATTTACGCCCTACCCTCATCTAGCAACCCTGTGGCGTACCTCTCGCACCACCTTGAGAGAAGTTCTCCAATACACCTAACATCCTCAAAAAAGTCTCCTGAAACAAAGGAGCTCCAAACTTGGGAGGAATCTGGTCCTCAACAACTTCAACGTGTGGCTCGGAAGAAGCCTTTCTAGCCCTACCTATGGATGGTACTGCTCTACAGGCATGACCTATAACCGGTACTACTCCACGAACACGACCTCTAGCTCGAGACCTACCTCTACCCGTTTCTAGGGTCTCAACAACAGTCTATGGGACTGCCTCTGTTCTACCACAGGAAATAGAAGCTCTGGTCCTCGGCATTTGCCAAAACAACATGTGGAAACTCAGCACTAGCGAAAGTAACCACGGAGGATAAGGAAGGATGATAAAAGAAAGTTCCCTAACAATTTGTGTAGCCTCTTGAAGATAAGTATACCCGTCTCCATACATATCCTCAAGAATCTACTTAGACTTGGCTCGTACACACGCGAGACCTATAAACCTGGGGTTTTGATACCATTTGTCACAACCCAAAAATGGGTGTGATGGCACTTGTCTATTCCCATCAAGACAAGTCAGCCTCAACTAAACGAGAATGAAAGAAATGCGTAAATATAAAGCGAGAACAAGACAAAGGCAGAAAACTTATTCGTTCTAAACAATATCCCAAAACCTAGTTGTCACATGTACAAGCTACTAATGAAAAATACAGAATTCGAAAGAAAAATACAAGTCTTAAATGTCTTTGCTTTTAAAATAGAACAAAGAATAATAATAAGAAAATGGGACCTTCAATGAGCCTCGAATGTCAAGAGAAAAAGAAGAAGATCACACGAGTCCGGGCTTAGAACATACACAAGTGTAGAAGCAAGGGGTTGAGTACAAAGAACACGGTACCCAGCAAGCAACCTAATAAACAAGGCATCTATATAGAAACTGAATACCCCTTACACTCCAACCGAACCTCCTCAAACTACAACTTACGTAGAAATCAGCCCAACTTAGAAATTCAACAATACATAGCTCACAAGGCCTAATATTCGCAATTCAATAGTCACAAATCATCAGTCAAACAAATGAAGTAAGTCAATCTCAAAGTCAAGTATTTCAGCCATACACAACAAGTATATCAATCACAATTAACAAGCAAATCATGCAAACACATTCAAGGCATCAAGTCAAAATAATCAATTTCTTATTAGAACTATTTCTCATCGGCACAATATCACTAGCCAGAACCATTTTCCAACGACTTTATATCAAATCACTAACCATAATCATTTCACATCCGTCTTATAAACACTTTCTAGAAATGACCTCGGTGTAATCACACTCGTCGACAAAGACCTCGCCATCATAATTCATCATATGTCTCATCATAGGGTTCCACAATCAATGCACACAAGTAATATCACACCACACGGAAGAGAAAATGAATCATACATTTCAAGTCCACATTCATTCTTTCAAGCATTTCATCAATCAATCAACAAGGGTCATGATAACGCTCAAATCACTCTCCAAAACTAATTAAAAAAGTGAGCAATCATTGTCAATAAAAACCCAACAAAGAGTTGGGGTCGAATCCCACCGGGAATGATGTGTTGTTAAGAATATATTAAATAATTAACAAGCAATTAATTCACTTTAAGTTGAAATAAAAAAATGGGTTGAGAAGTCCACCGACTTCAATAACAGCAATTCTGAAACTCAATTATCAAAATGGAAATAATTGATGATTCACAAAACCAAAGGTCTCTTGGGATGTGGGGATTAGTTATTGATTTTGCTTGGGGTATTTTACAATTTCTCAATGTAGCTAATTAGTCACAAATAGGTTAAGTCATCATCAATTATGTTAAGTCACAAATACTTTCATAAACTTTTAAATGAAGTAGGGGACAGAGACATTGTGTTAGGTGAGTTGGCGCACTCTGAGAGACTTCGGAACTTTGGGTACTGTAGGTGTTTTAGGATCGAGGAGGTTATGAGTGCAATTAGTAGGATGAGCAGGGGTAGAGCGACCAGACCCGATGAGATTCCGGTGGAATTTTGGAAGAGCACGGACAAGGCAGGTATAGAGTGGTTAACTAGGCTATTTAATGTTATTTTTAAGACAGCAAAGATGCCTGATGAATGGAGGTGGAGTACAATGGTTCCGTTGTATAAAAACAAGGGTGATATCCAAAACTGTAACAACTACAGGGGTATCAAACTGCTAAGCCATTCTATGAAGATTTGGGAAAGAGTGGTGGAGATGAGGGTGAGAAGAGGGGTGTCCATCTCTGAAAATCAGTTTGGATTCATGCCGGGACGATCGACTACCGAAGCCATTCATCTTATGCGAAGACTGGTAGAAAAATATAGAGAAAGGAAGAGAGACCTACACATGGTATTCATTGACCTTGAAAAGGCCTATGACAAAGTACCGAGGAAGGTCCTATGGAGGTGCTTGGAGGCTAAAGGTGTCCCGATGATTTATATTAGGGCGATAAAGGACATGTATGGTGGAGCCAAGACTCGGGTTAGGACGGTTGGAGGAGACT
>JAJOOR010026611.1:0-19735 GCA_036250505.1 Solanum acaule
TTTTTTTTTTTTTTGAATGGGGAGGGTCGGGGTACGTAGTGAGGTAAGGAAAAAAAATATAATTTAAGGAAAATAAGTTCATTTGAGAAATATTTAAGCCAATCAAACATGAGAAAATTAAGAAACATTTTCTAGAATAAAGATAAAATGAATTAAGTAAAAAAGAAAGTAAAGATATTTGAAGAGTAAAGTAAATGAAATAAAATAAAATGATTAAAGTAAATAAAAAAGAAAAGTCAAAGGTGATTTTCTTTTTTTGGAGGAAAATTTAGATGGTTTTGGAGCCAAGAGCCAAAAGGTTATTTCTGTCATTTAGGTGGTCCTGCCAAGTCGTGCCAAAAGAATGTCGTGCCATTTAGTTTTACCCCATCCATAAATGGTATTAACAAAAGAAACTCAAAGAACTAAGCAAATAAATGTATAGCCTAAATAATAGACCCCCCTCCCCCCCCCCCCTTTACCCGATTAATGCCACTGATTTCTTTTATTTGATTTATTACTAAGGTATTAAAAGTGTATTATTATATGAATGAATTAATATTAAATTAATAATTAATGAGATGGTTTACAGCGGTTTTTATTTAGTGTAAAGGACAAAATGATAATTCAACGTTGCACTTTGAAGCTTTCCACTTTTAATAATATATGATGATATATGATTTGACTCTTAAAAGCATTTTTTGTGCTTTTAGAAAAAGAACAGTCAAACGCAATTTACTTATGAAAAACACTTTTCAAATAAATTAATCAAATATGATTTGTTTTTTTTTTTTTTCAAAAACACTTTTCTGAAAAGTCATTTTAGAAAAAAGCTTCTAAAATAATTAAGTTGTTCTTAGTAGCAATGCCAAACAAACTTTAATATGTGTGCTCTAAATCAAATCCAGTAGCAGCTATATATTATCTTCATTATTTTAGGTAAGTAAATTAAATTGAACAATATTATAAATAAGACTATATTTTTGAACGATATTTCTGAGCTGATTGCACCATTTGTCTTGCGCAATTAATTGAATTTTGAAGATCGTGATACCAATTAAGATAATGCTTTGACACATATCCCCTTATTGTAAAAAGAAAAGTAGTGAAAATATATTGTGCTCCTAATTAATATTTGGGTTCTATTAATTAGTTTATATGACAAAGACAACACACCGTTATGCACCTTGTACGTAAGGCATGTTGGATTTAAAAGGTGTGAACATGAAATGAAGGGTTGTGACTCTCCTAAAGGGTTGTGACTATGCAGAAGGGTTGTGACCTTTATGATAGGTTGTGTCCTTTCTAAAGGGTTGCGACCGTTTGAAAGGTTGTGCCTTTTCTAAAGTGTTGTGACTTTTCTAAAAGGTTGTCTTCTTTCCAAAGAGTTGTGACCTTCACCCTTTGTTGACTATAAATAGAAAGACTTTCTCTCATTTTTCTGCACTGAATTCTTCCCTTCTTTTGCATACATTTATTACAAAACAAAATCGATCGATCGTGTCTGTGTGTGTGATTCATTGCTGTCATTTTGAGTTTGTTGAAATTATCGAAGTTTGAGGTACCGCTACTTCTTTAATGGTTTATCCGTTTTATCTTGGGAGGAATTAATCTGCAACCTCGGGTACTTGAGGGGACTAAATTTCTTAAGGACACACAATGAGTTCTATGGACTCAGATAGTTCTTTGTTTATTCTTTTCATTATTATTTCTGATTTGCTAATCTGAATACATCAGATAATAAGTTTAAGTAATTTAATATTGATGGTATTTTCTGTGGTAAGGAAATTACTTTTATTTTTTGTATTCTTTTTGTTGAAAAAAAAAGAAGAAAAAAAGAATTATTTTATCATATGATAAAAGATATTTGGGATGAGTTAGTACTACTTTAATATGTTCGAGTATATTTTCTGTAGTATGTTTTTCTTGGATGGGTAAGATTTTTTTTATTTTCTTCCCAAGTGCATTGAAGCATTGCACCCCTTCAGTTTTCTTTTCAATAAAAAAAAGTTATTTTGTGCATAAAGGTTAAGATATGCACTTTAATTTTTCTCCTATATTCTTGGTTTTATATAACTATGAGAAGAAGTAAATGAACATATATTGTCTCCTAACAATATTTGAACATGAGTTTAGTTTCTTGTTGAAATTAAATGTCTTCTTGAGGAAAATAGGAATATGATGGAAACTGAGAAAAGAAAAAAAAATAGCAAGAAAAGTGACTTGCATGCAGTTGCGGAGCTAGAATTTTCAATAAGGGGTTCAAAATATGAAAAATAGACACATGAAGTAGTCGAAGGGGGTCGACATCTACTATATATACCTAAAAAAATATTTTAAGCATGTATAAATCATATAATTTTCTGCCGAAGGGGGTTCATCTGAACCCCCTAGTTGTAAGGTGGCTCCGCCACTGCTTGCATGGATTCATTGCTGACTGATAGAATATGCTTCAATGAGTGTAAAAATCAGGTTCTATCTTTATTTCCATTGATTATTATTTTCTTTTTCTATCGTTTATAAGTTATGAGATTTATTTCCTAAATGTTAGGATAGATGGTCATTATGTGATTATCTCAAAATATGTCTTTATTATTATTAATATGTATTCGGTTTATAGGAGAATTTTTTTTTGTAATTTTCTACTCCATGTGAAATTTGATTGTGTTTGACTTTTGGAGACTAAAATTTTCTGATTTTTTTACTCCTTTGGTTTGAAGAATATAGAAACTTCCCCAATTTGTTAAATACTCTGTTTAAATGAATATTCTGACTTGAAGAGTAAAAAATCTTCGTCAGGATTATTAAAGCTAAATGATTTGAAAAAGATAAAATCTTCATCGTTAGCTATAAACAGTGTTGTATTTGAGGTTTCTGGAGATTAAAACCTTTTTGGTTTACTACTCTGTCTGAATGTGAAACTGATTCGAAGAATATAAAAACTTCATCAGAATTCAAGGTTCATTCGGTTAATGATTAAAATAATATAAAAACTTCATCGTTAAACTAGAAACAAGTTGTATAAAGATTGAATCTTTAGTGTTAGTATTCTAAATACAAAGTGGTTTGTCTAGTTGTGACAAAAAAGAAAAAAAAAATACTAGTAACATAAAATTAGTGATTTTTGTGCCTGCAATGGGTGTTTCTATGGATTAAATCTCCGAAAGAAGGATCCGTGTTGCCAATATGTATTTTGATGGCATACAATTTGAAAGCATGAAAATAAAATATGTGGAAAATAATTTCAAATACTTGAAAAATATTTTTGAGAACATATTTAAAATGTGGGGGTTCTTTACTTGTGATTAAGACAAAATTAGACTTACTATCTGATTTAAATTTTGAAAGTACAAGATATGAAATTTAATAACATTCTTGTATTATGTTAGACCCACAAAATTCTTGGAGTATATTTGATATTGTGGTTGTTGAGTCTCTCTTTACTAGTATATGATATGACTAGTATAAAACCACAAAATTATATTACTCGTTCAAAAGAATTGTATTCTTTGATGAAAAAGTGTCACTTAAAATATTGTGATTTTTCATGAAAAGATATGTCTATTTGTATAGACATGAACATTGGTGAAAAGTGATATGTTATGTTTGTGTTGTAAAACAAACATTTGGGTCATATTGGCCTGAAGAGACTATGTCATGGGTAATTCTATAACAAATTGAATGTTATGGAAAGGTCCTTCTACAAAGGACATCTTGCAAGGTGATGACTCTAAAACAATGTCTGTATTTAACAAATTAATAAAAAGTAAAGAATAAAATATTTGTAGGAAAAAATTACCTCACGGAAGGTCATTTCAAACCTATTATTTCTGTTTGGTCTTACTTACTTGAATCAAATTGTTTGTGACATGAATGCTTAGGACATGTCAATTACAAAACCTTGCAAATACTGATTAACACCATCTCTTGGTGGGAAAAAGTGTTTCATAAATTTTATTCACAATTACACTAGATAGTGTTATGTCTATTTGCCGAATGGTAAGGATGAAGCAATAGAAACATATAGGCAATATAAAACTGAAGTTGAAAATTAGTTGGATAAAAAGATTGTCATGATTAGAAGTGGTAGATGTGAAGAATATGAATCTTCTTTTGCAGCAATATATTTGGAAAATGGAATCATCCATCAAATTACTGCACATACTAACCTCAATCTAATGAAATTGTTGACAGGAAAAAATCGAACTTTGAAGAAACTGTTGAATGTCATATTTATAAGTTCAGGTTTACCACAAAATTTGTGGGGGTGCTATCATTATAGCAAAAGAGAAAAACAAAAAGTTTGCCAAAAATATATTATAACAAAAGGAACAAAAGTTTTATTTGTTAGTAAAGGGAGCAACAAATAAAAAAAAACTTTTGTTTTTTAAGAAAGGGAGCAACAAAAAATTTTGTTTGTTCAGGTTTTGTTGTATCCTGATAGAGAACTGATTGTCGACCCTTAAAGTATATACAAGCAATAACTCTTGAAAGATAGTGATCTAACAATTTCCAATACAGTCTATTCCATATGAGAAATAGAAATGAGGGAACTATTCCCAAACGGGTCAAAATAGGACCTAAGACCGTGGATTGTATGTTCATTGCATATGCTACAAATAGTAAAGCATGTCAATTTATGGTTCATATGTCTGAACCGTCGGATAGTTAAGTGAAGTGTCTAAACGACCTTGGAACGAACCAAAGGAAAATGTATTTAATAAAGAGATTCAGAGGCGTAGTAAATGTCAATGAACAAATTAATTCCTTCGAGTTTGATTTTGTAACATTTCTTCTTGAAATGAGTCTCATAAATTCGATGAAGCTATGCCCTCTGTGGACTCATTATTTTTGGAAAGAGGCTATCAATAGTAAGATAGATTCAATCTTGAGCAACCGTACTTGAGAGTTGGTTGATCTTCCTCCAGGAAATAAATCTTTGGGTTCAAAGTGGATCTACAAAAGAAAAAGAAAGTTGATGAAACTATTGAAAAATACATAGCAAGTCTTGTTGTCATAGACTTTAGACAATAATAAAGCCTTGATTATTTTGACACATAATAGCCACTAACTAGGATTACATCAATTCAGATGTTAATTCCACTAGTTGCGGTATATGACCTACAAATATGTCAAAATGGATGTGAAAACATTTTTATAAAAATGGATAACTGGAGGAAGAAATTTACATGGAACAACCCGAGAAATATGTGGTTCCTGGTAAAGAAATGAAAGTCTGTAAACTTATTAAGTCACTTTATAGACTAAAAATAAGCGCTCAAATAATGACATGCGAAGTTTGACGAAATTATGTTGGCAAATGAATTCAAGATTAATGAATGTGATAAAAAAAATTACATTAAAGGCATTCCAAATCACAAGGTCATTGTTTGTTTTTGTGTTGATGATATGTTGATCATCAAAAGAGACATTTTTGACATAATTGCTACTAAGCATATGCTAGAAAGTATCTTCGATATGAAAGACATTGAAGTTACTGATGTGATTGAAAAGGTACTTGACAAGTTATAGTATTTGAATTTCAATATTGTCAAGACTCCAATAAATGTGAGTTTTGTTCTTCAAAATAATGAAGACAAAAGTGACTCACAATTGGATTATGATAGAGTATTGAGAAGTATGATATATATCATGAAGTGTACACGATCAGATATAACATGCGCTATTAGTAAACTGAGTCGGTTCACAAGTAATCTCAATCAAATTCATTGGATGACAATGAAAAGATTTTTGGAGTATTTAAAACATACTTAAAAACTATTGTTTTGCATTATAACTAATATTCAACAGTATTAGAAGAATATAGTGATGCAAATTGAATCACCAGGTCTAATGAAGTAAAATCCACGAGTGGATATGTATTTACTCTTTATGGAAAAGCGATCTCTTGGAAATATTTCAAACAGAAATGTATCGCTCGCTCTACTATGAAATATGAGCTTATCACTCTAGATAAGGTCAATGAAGAAGTTGAATGACTCTGAAATATCTTAAAAGATTTTTGGCCCAAACCTTTAGCTCCATATGTATACACTGTGAGAATTAACTTGCAATAGGTAGGGCATGGAGCATGATGTATAACGGAAAATCTCGTCATATATGACGTAGCAATAATATCGTTAGAGAACTACTCTCCAGTGGAATTATCATAATTGACTATGTAAAGTCAAAGGATAATGTGTAGGATCCACTTACAAAAGGTCTAACTAGAGAGGAAGTTGATAGATTATCAAAAGGAATGGGACTATGGCTGAGGACAAGTCATTGTAGTGGTAACTCTACCTAGAAGATTGGAGATCCCAAGATCTAGGTTCAAGGAGATCAAACAAAGTCATTGATGACGGTTCAACATTGTCAAAATATTTTTTGATGGTCCATTCTCATGATAAGACAATGTTCAGTAACAAGGATAAAGTCATTAAGACTTTTTGATGGTTTCTAAGTTTGATACAGGGTATATCAAATAGTGTATCTACGGAATAACACATTTAGAAATCACCTATGTAAGTGTGAAGTGTATGCCGCTTCAAGAAGAATTCGGTAAGGCCAGTTGTCTACACACTTATAAACCAAGACGTGTTCATGGCTGAAACGAACAAAACAATGAGAACCAAAAACAGTTCAAGGGTTGATTGTGTGACTTATGTCGTCTAGGTATACACTAAAGCTCGACGGTTCAAAGATATTAAATCTACCGATTGACCGAGTATATCCGATATATGTTCACTATGGAAAGTTCAAAGGAAAACCCACTTATCCAGATGCAATCAATCCTTACTTACGAATCATACAGTTTTTCATGCATATGTTTTAACAATAGTCATTCCCTATTCATGTGGGGCATTGTTGGGTTTTAAAGTTGTGAACATGAAATGAAGGGTTGTGACTATGCCGAAGGGTTGTGACCTTTATGAAAGGTTGTGTCCTTTCTAAAGGGTTGTGACCGTTTGAAAGGTTGTGCCTTTTCAAAGTGTTGTGACCTTTCTGAAAGGTTGTCTTCTTTCCAAAGAGTTGTGACCTTTACCCTTTGTTGGCTATAAATAGAAAGGTTTTCTCTCATTTTTCTGCACTGAATTCTTTCCTCTTTTGCATACATTTATTCGATCGTGTCTGTATGTGTGATTCGTTGCTGTCATTTTGAGTTCGTTGAAATTATTGAAGTTTGAGGTACCGCTAATATTTAATGGTTTATCCACTTTATCTTGGGAGGAATTAATCTGCAATCTCGGGTACTTGAGGGGATTAAATTTCTTAAGGACACACAGTGGGTTCTGTGGACTCGGATAGTTCTTTGTTTATTTTTTTCTTCTTTTATTATCTTTGGTTTGCTAATCTGAATATAGGAGATAACAAGGCACATGTCAAGCTGCGCCTTACAACAAACGATTTCACGGCATTCACCTTCCGTCCAAATGTTGTCCTTTTTGGAAACTTTACTCAATTTTTTTACCCTTTTGGCTCCGGACTCTAACTTTTGGGTTGAGTTTGGCCCAAGTGTCATATCTTTTACGTACACCACATCTGGAAATTCATCATATCGCAGCCTTTTTATTTAATTAACATTTAAATATTCATTCACATTTTGAATAAATAAATTGGTTAAAATAAATTAAAATCTTCTATTTAATGTGTCAAAGTTGGATTTGAGCCTTAACAGTCAAAAAATCTCTTTAATTAATCTCGAGTTGATTTTCAACAATCTATGAACTGCAATGATAATTTAGTATTAATCCTATTCATAATTTAATGTAATATAATCATAGGATGATAAAGAACTTGCCTTGGATGTTAGGGTATGAATCTATATTGAAATAACTCTCAAAAACTAATAAAAAATGAAATAGGATTTAAGATTTTTGAAATCCTGATTATAGAATTGTTGTTAAGTCCAATACAAATTCGATATATGATTTATATACAATCGCATGTTGAACTTACAGAACATATGTTGATCATATGTCAACTTCTAAAATCTATTCAAATTTGACTCTCAGTATCGTCAACAGACGATCATGATTACTACAAAATTGTTTGATGTTATAAAATATTTAAGATCACAAATTTTGAAAGTCTTGTTGCTACATAAATATTATGACATGTTTATAATCACTTATTTCAACAATGATCTTTGATATTTCTAATAATTAATGAGTCAAATTTTATCACATGACTGAAACAAGGGAGCTATTACTTGTATTACTACTAAATTCTAATGAAAAGAGATGACGAATTTCATTATGTTCATAGCTAATAAATCAGATAAGATGTTTTCTTTTCTTGAGACTCTTCTAATTCAATTAGATAAGTTTGAAAGTCAATTGGAATATCATCCTCTGCTTGTCCTCCTTACATGAGTAGAGTTTTTTTTTTTTGTGACTTGCCTTTGACAAGAAGACATAGGCGGGACTACATACTTGATAGTGGACGCATTATTTTTATTCGATCTATTTTAAATTGTCCCACATTTATTGAAAGAATGAGGTGTAGATCTTGCACATTTTGTGCCTCATTATCTAGCCTCTACCAATGAAAGGTCAAGAATAATTTTTTACAGGGTAACAAAGTAACTAAGTAAGACATGACATCTTTGTATATATCCAACTTGTCATGAGAACCTCGATTAATTCACTCTCAAAATAGTGTCTAGCCTTGATTGTGAAAAGAAATATTTTTGTCAAGGGAATGAAATTTAATTTGTCTTCTTACATTGGATTTTGAGAAATTCTAATTGATTTAGACTACTAATCGTTAACAAGGAGGGAAAGAAGAGTTGCACTAACATAGAGTTGAGAATCCGTCGGTGAATTCAGGATTAAAAAGAGAAATTAAACAAAGAAGATGAGATTAAAGCACTTACGAGATACCAATATACAACTACACCATGTTTAGGCACAAAATAAAGTTTTTATTGTCGAAAGATTTTTATTGGACAAACTAATTATGTGGTCATGATTCATGAGACAAAAGAGGTAGACCTAAGATTTTGCCCTAATAAATTCAATGAGGAAATGAAATTTACTATTTGATCATAAACTTTGGATTAAATTTTGAAAATCTATCTTTGAAAATTTTTCAAGTTTCAAAATTTGGTTTAGATCACTTTTTGAGAGAATTTCACTTTCACTCACAAAAATTCAATTTATTTCCAAGTAAAATTTATGTCCAAACATAAATTCAAATTTCAATATACGACAACTTCATAAATTCAAATTTTCAAGTTTCAACTTTAAAATTTATGCCCAAACGGGAGAAGAAATTTATCTTCATCTTCACCCTCATAAGGAGAAAAAACTACCATAAACTATATACATAATTATAAAGTTAGATATAGACAAAGTGGTGTGATACCTCTCTATGGTGTAGCAAAATTATTACTATCTTTTATATTATATTTTTTTGAAGTTTTTACTTCATTATTTTCATTAATCAATTCGTTTGATAATCAAACAAAATATTACATCTAATTAACTCTCATGAGTTATATAAAACCTCGATCCTTTGTATTCTCACTTAATTAATTACATGTCTCCTTAATTCCCTTCTACCTAATTCTTGTATCAATCTATAAATAACAATCATGTATGGAGTTGTTGGATGCTTATTTTCATTTTCATTTTCTCCTTCTTTTTAATTAGTATCTTTTCCCATTTATTTATTTTTCAACGCTAATGTATTTACTAATCAAAAGAGAGGACATAAAAAAGGTGATGTGAAAATATGACCATAACTTTGATGAGTAGTGAGTTTGAAATGAGCATGATAGGTGAACACAATTTCTTCCTTGGACTACTGATTTCCAAGGGGGCAGTGTAGCCTTTCTACATGGGGAGAAAGGTGAAATTATTGGAATAGGTGAGGTGGAAATTTTCTCTGGCTTCGGAGGCAACAAAATTTGAATCCCACTTTTTGACATATAAAATGTATATGCTGATGAATCAAGGTCCTTGTTGTAGAATGTTAGGGTTTTGCCCTAATTTTCTTACCTTATTTGAAGTCTATTTTTTCCTAAAAGGAAAGACAAAGTATTACCATAAATGTTTTTACCTTTCATGAAAAGAAAATATATTTTTTCTTCCATATTTGGTTTATTCTTTATTTAGAGGGAAAGTCTGGAATCCTATAAATTGAAGATCCATATTGTCAAAAAATACAATAGCATCCACAATGTAGTCATTTAGAGAGTCTTGTTTATGTGGGAGATTTTCTCCTAAACATATTTATGTTTTTCAATATTAGTTTCATAATAAGTATGCCGCTTGACCAAATTATATTAATAATACGTTTTTAGTATAGTTTTATTTGTCATCTGATTTATCCATGTTATGATTTGCAATTGTAAACTTCTGCATGATGCCCTAATCACTTTCAAACCCAACATAGAATTCGCCGCAAGTTTTCCTCTTTATAAAACTTTGTTATATAATAGTCGTGAGCTAAATTAGTGAAGATGCGCCCAATCCCTTGCTTCTTGTTCCAACTTAGGATTAGACTCACCAGGGTTGTTAGAGTTTCAGTTTTCTCTAAGTGCGCGATTTGACGGACTTTTTCAGTCACACTCCACAACATAATCAATGTCTCTTTAAGATAGTTGAGGTTATTCTTTTTTGCCCATTTAATGGAATATGTCCATGGTTTATAGATTCTTCTTTTTTCTTCTTTGGATAATAATTAATAATATGTGGTCACCTTCTCCATCCTCTTGTGGTAGTTTTTTATCTTTTTGTTGTTCATCCTTATTAGGGCTTGAGTGCTGCTCATTCACGAGCATAATTTTTACAATGCTTTGGGTCTTCTTAGGTGATTCCATATTGAAGGGGATATGGAGAAATTAGTATGTTTTGAAAGACTTCTTTCTCTCTTCTGGTCCCTCAATCCTGGCTTAATTCTAATCTTCCTTTATCTGGTGAGGCTAGTGGATTTAGGTCTCGAGAAACAGAACGCGATAACTATTTTAGGACGAAGGCGATATTAAAGTAAGTGATAAGGTAGATTTTCTCTCTCTTTTCTTCCATCGTGACTTATAACTATTCACAAAGCTGCAAAATAGTAATCCATTTGCTATAAATAATTGACGATTAGAAAAAAAGATTTTAACATAGATAAGCCAAAACCAACCAAGAGTAACGTTCCATAACGTTTACAAAATATATAAAATGCTTACTAGGGTACTTGATGAATACATATACTTGCAGTTATAAGAAGACAATTTATGCAGAAATCTAACTGAAGTTCGGTACCCTAGCAAATGAAGTGCACATTTGTCTGTCTTTTTAAAGCAAACAAATATAACATCTGCCTAACATCTTCCTAAGACAAACTAAAATAGCCAGAATGCAATCCAAAGAAATTGTAGCTAATTTATTGCAAGTAATGGGGTGTTGGGATCTTCTGAACCTGCAAAACATTTGCAATATGACCCCGAATCAACTTGAAGCGATAAGTTTCACCATTAGCTATCTTTTTATCTTTTCGAAATGCAGTCCATCCTCTTTTATGATAACCATACTCCTATTATACTCTATTTCCACTCCCCATTCTATTCCTTCTTCATTAACCAACCTCATATTCTTCATGTTGATTATGTCTGTACTTTGGGAGAATCTCATCGGGATAGTCTAATAAACATATTCATCAAACAAACATATATGATCATTAGATTTTCAGAAAAAATAATTAGTATGTAATGGAATGAAAAATCTAGTAAATCTGAAAACACAATGTACAAACTATTAAACCTTACCATACAAGTAGCATGTGCCTTTTTTATAACCATTTCAAAATACGAATTGTCACCATTTAAGTTCCAAGATGTATCGACTATTCTTTGGACCAACTTCTTCACTTCTACTATTAGCTTCTCCAACCTCCTTATCTGCAACAACTTGATATAAGTATAGCAACTACTACGATATAATTCCTACCGAAATGTTATGGAATATTTAAGACCACAAGTTTAAAAAGTCTTGTGGCCACATATATTAATGTCATGACATGTTTAATAAAACTAGTTTTAACAGTGGGCTTCATTTTCATTTTTAAACTATATGCGTCTATTCAATTTTTTATGGTATAAATTGAAACATTGGAGTTGCTTGTTTTCGATTAAGGATCTTACTTATAAGTTATACTCGCGTTGATACACAGTCTCTAACTACAATAAAGACAACCTCTTAATTAATTTAAAAAGTCTAAAGAATCTTTTGGTTTTACCGGTACCAATGTTGAGTTGTTGGTTGTGCTCCTTATAGCCTTCACTTATTTCTTGAAATAGATATCCAAATGCAATGTATTACTATCGAGTAATGTCAACATCCTGCCTATGGCAAGGCCCATGAGGGGCTGGGTGGCCCGGGTCGGAGTCATGATTGAACATGGTGCTTGCTTGGTAGACTTAGTTAAAAAATAAAGTTGTGCCTTTGCTATAAGCTATAACTTTTGGCATAATGGTAAGCGCTTGATCCTAACAAGTGGTATCAGAGACAAGGTCGTGGGTTCGATTCCCAAGAGCAACATTCTGCATGAGGCAGGTGTTGGGAGGGGGATTGTTGAGTAATGTCAACTTCCAGCCTATGGCAAGGCCCATGAGGGGCTGGGTGGCCCAGGTCGGAATCATGATTGAATATGGTTCTTGCTTGGTAGACTTAGTTAAGAAATAAAGGTGTGCCTTTGCTATAAGCTATAGCTTTTGGCATGATGGTAAGCGTTTGATCCTAATGACTCAATCTTGAAATAAACTTGACGCATCCACTAACAATTACTACTAAATGGATTCACTTAATAGCTAATAAACCAGTTAAGACGTTTACTTACCTTGCTCAATTACATTAGCATTAGTTTGAAGGTTAACTGGAATATCTTTCTCTTCTTCCTCGATTACATTAGCATTAGTTTGGAGGACTGGTATCTTCCTCTTCTTCCTCGATTACATTAGCATTAGTTTGGAGGACTGTAATATCATTTGATTCAATCTCTTGATCTATTGGATATTCAATTTTTGTTGTACTCTGATCATATATAATAACATAAAAGTGAGAATGAGGGTTGTATGTGAAGATCAAAATGCTCCTGATGCTTATTGAGTGATAGACACAAAATTCCTCCCATCCTTTGGTTAGCCAAATTTGGCCTTGAGAATTTTCCACTTCAACCTCCCATGCTTTTCCATGGGGAGCCTCAAAAAACACAGGGTTCAACATATTTTTGCAATGTCTTTTGGCAAATACTACTGGAATCCTCTGTGTGCAAAAGAAATTTGAATTCAGTTTTATACAGACAGAAGTAGACATACATAATTAGTTTAACATATATCTTGGACTGAACACACAAAAGCAGCTACATAATTAGGTCTAGCGAATTTCTTCTAGTGAATAAGGGCAATTATTCAATTTTTAGGTGGTATCAAAGTAAGACACATTCTTATATATATTCAACTTGTGACTAATTACTTCTACATGTACAAGCTACCTCCTATTAACACATCCTTATATTTGGTTTATCAAATGTTGAATCTTCCAAATGTCTATCCTTGGGTGTGAAAGGATTTTTTTTAATTGAAGGAAATTTTGTCTTCTTACATGATTAGACCCATATATATGTAATCATTTAAAAGTATATAGTAATTGTTGGATTTAAATCAACAATTAACAAGGACTAAAATTACAATTGCACCAAAATAAAATTGGGAAACTGTGAGCAAAACCAAGATTAAAATGAGATATTAAAGAAGGAAGATGAAGAAAGTACTTACGAGACGGCATAATTCATCTGAGGAAGAAATAAATTGGAAGAACTTAGGGTGAGGAATGTTAGGAGAAGAGTTCCCAAAGGAAGAGCCATGGAACTTGTTTACCATGACGGTAGTTGAGCAATGGATGGGAAATTGTTGAAGAATGTTTTTTATAGGACTATGATTCACGAGGACAATGCAATGCTTGTCTCACGAGGATTGTATTATGTCTGAGTCATGAGGATTATGTGAGGCGTGTGACTGACTCACGAGGACTATGTGATGTACGATGCAAAAAAAAAACATGAATAGTGTTTGACCAGATTTTCAATCAGATTATGAAAATCTGTCTTTAAACTTTATTCAAGCTTCACCCTGTTTTTTGGAGAAGTTTCACTTTCACTCACAAAAAATTATTTTTTTAAAAGTAAAATACATATCGAAAAACAACTTCATATTTCAAAATTTACAACTTTAAAAACTCAATTTTTTAAATTTCAATTTCAAATTTAATATCTATGGTCATACAGGAATATATATTTATATCAAGTGTGGCAGTTCGTATGATGCTATATATATATATGGCCTTCAGATAGGTTTTGTTGATTTTATTTTCCAAACACATCTACTTTGAATTATGAGTGTGCAACAATCTTAAGGTGACATTTCCTAGAACTAGTGTTCCCTTCGAATAATTTATATCCATCCTATTTTAAAAAATATATATTCATTCAAACTGTATGACATACTTCTTATCAACTCCTAAATAACAAAGAGAAGTAGAATTGTAATGTTTATACAAATGACAACATCTTTAAATCAATCTAACAAAAAACATATTGTGCTTCACCTAACCCTATTAGCAGTTATTTACACTCTTTAATGTGCACTATTATTGTATTTTATTTATAACAACTAGTGAAATTTGCGGCACTTGACGCAATTGTAAAAACATATTTAAATTTATTATATCATCTTTTTAGGATATTAAAATAAATTTTAAGCAATATATATTTTTGAGTTAATTCATAGATGTGAATTATTTAAAAGGTATATGTAGTGTATGAGCATTTTTTAAATCAAAACATATACTAATACAAGTTTGCTACTCCAATCCAAAGATAGTCTGCAAAACTTAAATTCTTAAAAACTAATCCAAAGAAAAAATAAAATATTAATTATATTTTTTCAAAAAAAAAAAAGCAAATGTATTCTGAAATACTAGAATAAGGCAAGCGGCCCCTACTGTCACAATGGTGTGAGTCTTTTTCTATCTTCTCGCCACAAAGGAAGGAAAGCACCACCAAACCAATAAGAAAGAAGAAAATGCATGAGGTAAGGCCTAGCTGGCTTGGCTTCCTCTTACTCTGGTCTACACTCCCCTTGGCCCTTGTGAATAGGTTTTTCTTTTGTCTAGTTTCGTCTCAAACCAAGGAAGTACTAAGAAAAAGTACGTAACGGATATACCTTTCAACTCTCATGTCTTAAGGACGAGAGATTGCTTTCGTTTCATTAATTTTGTCCGCATCCCAAGATAAGGCGTTACAACTAATATGATTATCATATTAATTGCAATGATAGTAATAAAAGGTTTAAAACAATCAAATTAAAACACTTACTAAAAGAAATATGGAATTATTAATCCAGTAGTACAACAATGCATCTTCTTTATTTTAGGTTAGTAAATTAAATTGAACAGTAATATAGATAGAACTATTTTGAATGATATTTCTGCGCTGATTTCGCCTTTAGTCTTGCGCAGTTAATCAGGCCTTTCATCAACTAAAATAAGAAAGAGAGGCATAGAGATCCAGATATACATTATCTCCTTCCCTCTCAAAAACTAAACAAGTGATCAAGCAATCTTAAATACATTCAGTAGAAGGAAATATGACGATATTGAAAAGAAGTTTGGGTTTACCAGCCCATTCAAAGATGCAAACATCACCAACTTTTAGGTTGTTGTCCAACACAAACTCCTTCCAACCAGTACTGAACTTCGCTTTTGATATTCCAATAGTGCATTTTACAGTCCATCTTCTCTTTCTTGAAACTTAAAATACCACATCACTATGTGTAGTGGAAAAACATTTCCTAGGTACTGACGACGTTATGCTCTGTCAGTTTGAAGGATGCATTATCATGTAGAACAAAAGATTCATATGTAATAGTTAGTCAGGGATTGCTTTAGATAACTAAAATATCCTCGAATAGTTATCTTACCAATTGCATCGGGCCTCTGGCCGGAGACACATATGATGGTTGCATAAAGCTTAAGATGAATGGATCTTTAGAGGTAAATGTTTTTGCTTTTTGATATGCCATAACCATTTCTTTGGCTATCACTCTGCCCATACTACAAGACTTAGCTTGTTGAACATGCCTCGTTGTGCCTTCACAAAGTTCTTCTGCAAAAATTCAAGCCAACACGACTACAGTATATTGAAATGATCAAGAAAGAACCTTAAATATACCCAAATTATGACTTAGCCTCTGCCTCTGCACCTAACATTATAATTCCGCCCCTATGAATGGATTCTTAGATTTAAAAGCTTTTGCTCTTTGATATGCTATAGTGCTCTCTTTGTCCATTATTATTGTCCTCTTTGATATGCTACAGTGCTCTCTTTGTCCATTATTGTTTTGTTCTTATCATAAACAATCTGTTAGTGAAAAATTACAAAATAACAGAATTACAAGATTACAATTGAAAATAAAATGAAGAAATAAAAATCTCTTCAGACTGAGGCGCGGATATCTCGCTCTCTTTAAGGAGATTCAAGTCCACTGCAACAATTGTTTTTCACCGGTCCAGTAGTATTCCTCTTGACTTGTCCCCTCCAGGATACAGCATCCTTAACATAAAGTATAACTCAACAACTCTGGACAAGAGTTGAGTCCAAAGCTCCACAAAAAGAACACCCCCCTTCAATTAATAAGAACTTTCTTTTTTGACTAACTTTTTCCTCTCTATATTTTTCTTGTGTCTAAAACAAATGAAGACCACCACTATTTATAGTAAAAGAAGTCTTCCTAGCAATGAATAGGAAGATAATGAGGTAGTAAATAATGAAGATAAATGGCCTAGAGGTTACATAGGTTACAACGAATAATGAAAGAATTAATAATGAAATAAAGTGAGGGGTAACCAATGCCATCAATGGCTGATGAAGAAGCTGCCCATTATTCTTGACTCCAACGTTAACTGGAACGTTTTTTCTCACAATGAATTCAGCCAATAAAGCCAAAAGTAATGACATTACATGGCCACCAAGTCAAAGACCAATTGCATGAGTAATTAGGCAGTTTAAGACACAAACAAAATGAGCTACTTTAATATAGAAAAAATAATATTAAAATGCTCAATAACCAACACAATCTTGAATTGTTGTTTGTACATCCCACAACTTCCTCCACTTTCTTCAAAACAAAAAAAACCATAATCAATGTATTACTATTAAGTTTTTTTTTTCTTTGGAATTGGAAGGATTTTATTTATTTAATAGTAGGTTCATCCATACAAAAAGGAACTGATCTAAACGATATAGTTCCATTCGCATTTTCTTCAAGAGCTTTTAAAGTAAAGGAAGAAGATGCTTCAAAAACAAACAACTTGTTCATATGCATATTTGGATCCATAGTTTGCCTTCCATATTCCGCTAATATGTCTGCTACTGAGTTAGCCTCCCTCATTATATGCTTCATTGTTGATCCTCCCATCAGTAGGAGCAATATTGACCTGCAATCCAAATAAATGTGTGAGTGTATTGGTTTAGAACTTTCTAAGGTGTTAAGTAATACCTGAGAGTCAGTCTCCACGAGCAAATGGTTAATGTTTATTTTCTGTGCTAGATTCAAACCATGGAGCAAAGCTAGTAGTTCCGCATGATGGGCATTAACGACTTTTACTTTGCAAGAAAATCCTACAATCCAACTGCCTAGATGGTCCCTTATAACTCCACCGGTTCCACCCATTTTTGAGTTTTGATCAAAGGAACCGTCAATATTTAGTTTAAGCATTCTTCAGGCGGCCAGTGCCATGCTACAGTTATGTAAGTAGAAGATCAATTCTTTCCAAATTAAAGAAGACCTTCAATTGTATACTATGATCTAACATATACTATGTTCAAATTCCTTAAAACATCAATAGAATCCAAAAGAAGAGCAAATTAAAGAGAGATGACAAATTTACCATTTTATTCATGAAGTTTTCTCTAGATAGTAAAATCTTGCAAAACGCCGGAGGCTTATCAGTATCCATTAGCATCTTTAATTTGTTTCTGACTTTTCAAAAAAAGAGTAGAATCAAAGAAGGAATTACTATTCTTTATCTTGTTTATTCTCTCTAGATTTACACACTTAGACATACATATATAAATACTTCATGCATGTATATAATAGGAATTTTACTAAAGACTTCTTTAGGAAGTTTTGGAATAGTCCAAAGTAAAAAATATTTTGTAAATTCCAAGATAACTTTAAATAAATCAAAAATAAAAAAACAACATGCTAATTTTGATTAGAAAAGGCTATCACCTACTCATTAGTTATGTGAGTTATTTTGGACCTCATATAACACGTAAACTGTGTGAAAAAAAAAATTATTTAAAAAATTAATAAATTTAAATTTTACGCTTTTAAGTTCATCAAAATTTATACAATAAAAAGGAATTATCACAGAATTTATGTAAATTGTGTGAAGCATTTTTCGAAACTCTCCCATGTCATGATTTCCATCTTACAATTTCTAGAAAATACCAGCATTTTCAAGTTTAAAGAAATAAATAACATGTGATGTCCAAAGAGAGAAAAACAAAATGACATTTAACAAAATTTATAAGGGAAAAAGCAGAAAAAGAAAAAGAAAATAATTAGATGTTGTAACTCTTGAATTATAATTAATAAAATAAATAGGATAGAAAGTGATCAATTTTTTGTCATTAATAAACTAATTGAATGAGAAGTAATTGACATCATCACCATTGAAGGTCACCAAACTGCATCGACTGTTCCTGTTTGGACCATATTCTCTTTACTTCCAGCATGAGCTTTTTTCGTCTTTCAAATCTGCAACAAACTTGATATTAGTATAATAACTATTAATTACGATATGATTCCTACAAAAATAATATATAATAATTAAGACCATAAGTTTGAAAATTTATATGATCATCTAAATGTTATGATATGTTTATAATCACAAATTTCATTAGTGAATCAATCTTTATTTTTTAAAGAAACTATACATGTAATGTGTGTTCAAATTTTACCACATAAACTAGAAAAAAAGTGTTGCTATTTGTTTTTAAGCATATTAAAGATCTTATTCATAAGTTACACTCGCGTTGCTATACAAATTAAACCTCTAACTATACTAAAGATTAAGATGTTAATTAGTTTAACAAATATAGAAAATTTGATATAAGAATAAAAATTAATATTTACGATCTGATTCCTACTAAATCAAGTGGCATTTGCAATGGGTTGATGTGTTGTACATAAGTAAATCATGAGTTGGATTTCAAATTTGGAAAAGTAGCCTAATTAAACTTGTTTTTGAACTCCATCTTCATAAACTTCAAATAGAGTGTTCTCGTCTTTTCTTTGCAAAAAATTAGCAAATACAATTTCACTTACTATTCTTTTTCTTGTTATTCTGACTAGACTTTGGACACTTGGGCATGCATTTGTAAATACTTCATACATGTATATAATAGAGACTTGTTCATTAAAGCATTAATTATTATTATTTTATAGACTATATCCCTCATCACTAAGGGGACATAAATTTAGGTCATTATTAACAACAACATTTTTTATATATTTTTCCGTGCTTAGATATATTAGCATGTCTAAAACATCTCCTTCTTGAAAATCCGACTAATCGATAAAAAAAATTCCAACCGTTTTATGTAGACTTAAATAAAGAGAGGAGGGGAAAATTTTCACTTTTCTACATTAATTAAGTTTGACTTCAATTCATTTTTTTTTTTAAAAGGTAGGTTCCTG
>JAJOOR010026612.1:0-27948 GCA_036250505.1 Solanum acaule
AGCCCTTCTTTTTTTCTTTTCAAACCTATAATTTTATAACATCAAGAAAATGAGAAGATTTTCAAATCAAATATGATAAATAATGATTTTGTTTCAATAACACTATTAAAAAATCTAGTGTAATTAGCATGTATCTCGTATACCAGATACACGAGTGAGATAAGAGTCCGTCAAGCAAGATGGGAGGGAGGCGAGGGCACAAGATTTGTCTATGTATCCTAAATACATGCGAATCTACTTGAATATAGTGTATCTAGAACAAATTAATCTAATTTTGAGTCCATATATTCCGAGATACATGTATCTGGACGTACCAAAATCTGGTAAGATTCATAATATTACAACATAATGTGTATTTAAGTAATTAGATTATATACTAGTGAGATTATTGTAAGTTACCCTTAAATAAAAAGTTTTGACCTAACCCAGATCAAGCCTCAAGGGCCAAGGACTTATATGGGTCGGGCTTATAAGCCCTAGTTTTAAATGGGTTTGAAAAATCCTATCCCAATAACGGGTTGGGTTGGGCCGACCACGTGGATTAAGCCCATTTTGACGGCTCTACATGGGACCCACTAATTTTTTCCATTTCACCCATCAATATTTTATCAATCCAAAGACTAGACTCTTATATTGACATGGAAATTACAAATAAAATAAGATAAATTATTTTTGGGATTTTATTTTTAATTTAATAAGAGAAATTAATTTTATTTTAATTTATTTAGTGTATTATTTTTTTTCGAAATTATGAGACCCGCCTTAGCTTTGACTTAGTTGTAACTTTATTTTTTTTAATGTCGATAATATTTATGTACATTTTATAACTACTTTTAGTAAAAAAATAATAATCAATTGTTGATGAAGAAAAACAATTTTAAAATCATTTAATGTACTACTATATTAATAATATTTATCAGGTATTTATTTTACGGGATGATTTAAAATATAGTTTGTGAGCCATTGCACATGACCGAGATTTAAGTTTGAGTTTCCTAGTCATAATAAATAAATTAATTAATCCAAAGTTGCATGGTGTACATATATATATTTTTCTTTTTTTTCCTAATTAAATTAAGTTATTTCTTTGAAATTAGATAGTTTGGAAATGTGTATAAAAACCATATAAATATCTTAAACTTTCAAATTAACTAATAAATTGATATATTTAAATTGCAATGCTTACCTAATATATGTTGAGAGAGTGCAAGAAAATAAATTCATTTGTGCATGTACATTTAAAATTGCTGGTGCCTTTGATTGTGCAGTAGTGCAAATAAAGGGAGTATAATGTGGAGTTAGTGGTAAAATGGGATAGTTTAGTTAGTTTAACTTGAATTTCATACGTAGGCATTTTAAATTTTAAATTTTTTTCTTTCAATCTTATAAAAGTTATAGATCAATTATATGATATTTAGAAAATTTATATATTAAAAACTTTATTTACTAAAGTTCTTTTTAAAATATAAAAAAAGGGGCTTAAAGGCCAACACAACTACTGAGAATTTAACCCGTGCTCCTACACCTTGGCTTTTCAAGGCCTCGAACCACTGGGCTATTTCCACTTGTTGTTTCTAAGGGTGTTAAAAATATGAAACTTAATATACTTATAAAAATATGATATGATATATTCCTGACGAAAAGAGTCAATTCACCATCCTTAGTATACCATAGTCCGGTCCATAGCTTCCCCTTTAAATGTAGAATTGTTAGTTAGAGCTTTAGCTTCGATTTTAGTTTATATAGATACGTAACATATTATGGTCCTGAAGTACTAGCTCATTGTAAAAAGGAGGTGGAGCGATTACCTTGCTAATTAGAAGGTTCTCGTTAGAGGTGTATGTATATATATACATATTGTAAATTAGTTGATCAAATGGTGCATATATATAGATAAATATCCCCTGAAAATATTATCTCTATTAAAATTGAAAGCTTTGGATGCATTAACAAAGCAAAGTGAATAAATTGGGAAATACATCTCAAGCCCATCGTTCGTCATATCTCAATGTAGTTAACTTTATGGAAAGACAAAAATGGTGATTGATTGCTATAGAAAATAATTAGGGATGGGGCAAGAATATTTATCAAAATGTGAAAAAGTGGACTGATACGGTTATAAGACAGGCTAGAATAAATGTGAATCAAAGACTCACCAAATGACACAATTTATGAGATACTATAAAATTAGTCCTCTTTCACATCAGCAAGGCAACCACTCCAACTCCTTTCACTACAACAAAAATGTGAATTACATGGGAATTAATATGAAAATCCGCAGGAAAATTACTTTCTTGCAAATTTTCATACTAATCCCTTGAAAAATCCCCATGTAATTCACTCTTTTCTTGTAGTGTTTTTACGATGCTCAGGTACTTCAGGAGCAGAATACATTACGTATCTATAGAAACACAACACAACACCCAAGCTCAAAGCCAAAGCTTTAACTAACAATTTTTCGTTCAGAAGGTAAGCAAGAACCTGCATTATTAATCCCAACAATATGTCTTTTCCTTCAATATCATACGTTGCATGCATGAAGTGTGCCAGGGCCGTTCAAAACCGAACCGAAACCGATAATTCGAACCGAAAAAAAGTTATTGGTTTATCAGTAATGGGCTATTGGTTTAGCAGTTCAAATAACGATTTTGATTTTTTTTGTTATCGGGTGATCGGTTCTTAACAGTTTGAGGTTTTTTCTTAATGGGTTAACCGATAACCCAATAGTAAATTAAATAATTATATTTATACCATTTTGTATATAAAGTCCTTGACTTAGAGTTTAGTTTCCTACTTTTATTTCTGGCTATCTCATAATCTTGATTATTCTACAATGTAAAAGTGTTTATTTTTGAGCAAGATATGCAATTTGTGAACTCATGTACATGATTCATTCAATTTGTCATCTTGTTTCTAAGTGATTTTTCATTAATTTATTTTTGTGTCAAATCTAAACGGTTGAACTGATAACCGAATCAATAACCGATAAGTCAATATCTTAATGGTTCTATAACAGTTTTGCATCTCTACAAACCGATAATTAATAAGTCTAATCGATATATTTGAAAACCGAACCGAATCGACCGATACGCAGCCCGCAATGGTATAGAAATATGTGGTGAAGCCTATCACTACATGGAGATACCCATAATTGAACTCCCAAAGGTGATGCAAGGCTGCCAAGTTTTTTTGCACCAAGTTTCGTTTTTTTGTTGAAAATTTGTTTCAAGAGAAAAAAACTCATCATTCTCAAACCAATCATAACCAGCTTTCTGTTGCCAATAAATTTCCTCAAAATACAAGTACTTTTTTTTTTGACATTTTTTCCACAATCGATTTTGAAGTTGAAGATAAATTCATTTTTTGATTAAATTTGTAGATGAAAAAACTAAAACTAAAATAAAAAATCGATACCTCATGAAGTAAAATTACAACTTATAATACTTTTTGTATAGCTTTCAAATACATAAGTTTTAATTTTAAAATATATATCTTCATAATTTTTATACGAGGAAAATTAAAACTTATAATACTTTATGTATTACTTTCGAATGTATAAATTTTAATTTAAAAATCTAATTCAACATTTTCCAATCTTTTTAGAATATTCTCATGATTTTCTTGTTTAATTGTTCGAGTAACGTCTCCCATTTATAAACTTCCACCTCCAATTTTCGAACTCGTTAAGATTATATATTCTATCCATCCCAAAGTAATTGTCACATTTTTTTTAAAGTCAAATTATATGAACTTTTATGAATATTTTAAAATGTATTATAATTTTTTTTTTATATATCTTTTAAATATATAAATTTTAGTTTTGAAATCTAATTCAGTACTTTACAATTTTTTATCCGGAAAGAAATCCCCACGATAAGGAAAGAAAGAAATACAAAATACTTAGTTTAACCATGATTTATGAGGTGTATTTCTTAAGCAGATTTTGGCCCTTAGATTTGATTATTTACAAGTGTAATAAGATTAACACTTCAGTGGACCAGCAGGATACAATCATTTTTAATTACATATTTAAATGACACGCTTTATATTTAAAATGTAAAGGAAAAGATTTTATTTTGTTTAATTTAACAAGTTTTTTAATCATAATTAAAAAAACAAGTTAGGAAAAAAACTCACTAACTTTTGTGAGAGAAATCTTGTTTCACTAATCTCCTCATTAATAAAATGGGCAGTTATTTTACGCTTTTCATATGCTTACAAGTTTTTGAATATAATATCGAAGCTAAAATTTTCTCGTGAGGATTCAAAATATGAAGAAAATCAAAGGGGTTCATGTAATTTTTTGTCCTCAGCCCTACATGGCTAAGGAATTATTTAATGGATATATGTTTTTGAGTAGATATTTTGTTCACTGGATTAAAAATGGGATATATAGGGTATAATATAAAACAATTTAAAGAGTAAACAACTCATAATTTATGAGAAACTATAAAATTAGCCCTCTACAAACATTTTCACTTCAGCAAGGCAACCACTAGTCCTTTTTACTATCCTTAGGTAGTTCAGGAGCAGAATACATCACGTATCGATAGAAACACAACACAATGCAGAAGCTCAAAGCCAAAGCTCTAACTAACAATCCCCCATTCAAAATGTAAGTAAGAACCTCATTGCTAATCCCAATAATACGTCTTTTCCTTCAATATCATACGCTTCGTGCTTGAAGTGTGCAATGGTATAGAAATATGAGGTGAAGCCTACCACTAGATGGAGATACCCATAATTGAACTGGAAAAGGTGATGCAAGGCTGCCAACATTAGTATAGGAATGAGCTCGATCATAAATTTCGTCTTGGCACCAATTAAACGGAAAGGCATTTCGCGATACCAATAAATAATAGAGTGTATCACAAGATGATGAATAAAATTGCCACCAATTACGAGAATCAACACAAGAGACATCAAGATCTTGATTTTGTAAGCACGCAGATCACCCATTAACAATACAAAGCCAAAGCCCGTGCAAATCGAGGGAATGGTAATAAAGATATACCACCCAGTATCATTCTCAATGATGATGGGATTTGAAGGAAACACAAGAAAAAAGGAATTCAGCATCTCAAAGGAAGTTACAAAAAACATACAACATTGAGCACATTAAGACCATGAACAAGCACAACTGGAGAGCACCACTGCATAGACTTAAAAAAGAAAAATCTTTTTCATGGGCATGATCTTACTCAATTCAATAGAAACTTAACTTCTACCCCATTTTTTTTCTTTTCCGGCTAAATGTCTGTTTTGTAGGGATTCAAACTTGTGAAATGCTTTATCATGAGTAAAACTCAACTGGCTTTTGACACAGCTGTGAAGCAAGTCTATGCA
Source organism: Solanum acaule (assembly GCA_036250505.1). NCBI lineage: Eukaryota > Viridiplantae > Streptophyta > Magnoliopsida > Solanales > Solanaceae > Solanum > Solanum acaule. The sequence continues at coordinate 5,347 of JAJOOR010026612.1, forward strand.
GAAAAAAGGATAGGAAAAAGCTCTATGACTTATTGGTGGAATACAAGTAATGACTTTGTTTACCCAAAACTAAATAATCATCGCGAAAGATTTTTTGTTCTTCTTATTTTACAATTGATGCAGAAGCTTGCTTCTTCGGAGGACTTTTCTTGATCGTCAATACAACCCAAAATCTTGAGATAAAAAAAACTTACTAAAATTATTGGCAGATATAACCACGGTCTTCAAAACTGCCCAAATGTGGAGGAGCAGCCTACGCGGAGAGGCATAGATAGAGAAAACTTCTTTACCCATCTGGGCTTACGTGCAGAAACAGATATATCTAAGTGTCACTGCAAAAGGATACTTCACTTCTTCAACAATATGTATTCGATGAATTTCTTAAGACAAATATAATGGACCTGTACAAAAATTACTAATTCAGATAGCCTCGATTAATAGCGGAACATCTCCCTACACTTTATCACCCCTTTGCTTAATATTTGTACTCATAAGTTCATCAAAAGCTCAACGTAAATTTGAATTTAGTCAAGCTCCAAAAACTTCAACATCGATAATGGACACCAAGTAAGAAAAAAAAAATCTATAGAGAAACTAGAGCCAAAAACAAAATTTGAAACGAAAAACCCTTTATAATTATTTATCATGATATTTTATTTCTCATATGAAAAGTTTTACAAAAATAATTTTCATTGACTTTTAAACTACCCGCTAATTGTTTGTGTGATCCAGGACAATACTAAATTATAGAAACTTTAATATTATATCATTATTTGTGTTCTTACTAAATATATGGAGCTATTTTTTTTTTATCATTACTCATTTATAAGAGCTAAGAAACTATATTTTTGAAATCATTCTGTACTTTTTAAAAATTAAATTTACTCGAAGACTCAAGTATCAAAGTACAGACAAATTTTTAATATTACTATTTGTATTTTTAATATCTCAACTTAGGCCGAATTTGCTGTTACGATACCAAACTTTTTTGAGGACCTATTACCCCCTAGACTATTTAATACCGTATTTTAAACATATATATGTGCCCACGTGGACATAAAAAATATTGCATAATTATAAATAGTAATGTGTCCACGTGGACACATATATACTTTAAAATACACTATTAAATAGTTCAGGGGTAAGAAATACACTATTAAATAGTTCAGGGGTAATAGGTCCTCATGAAAGTTTGGTATTGTAACAGCAAATTCGGTCAAAGTTGGGGTATTTTTCAGACCCTTATCCCTTTATTATATAAAGAACTCACCCCTAATTCTTTGGTCCGATTATAAATTTTTATTGAAATCATTTATTTTATTTTTTAAAAATCTAAAAATTGAAATAAAAAGTTGATTATCTGGATTGATGATTTAATGCATTGATTTGTCATTATATAACAAAATTATAACTCTGCATATTAAAAAGGGATAAGACACAAGTACCTTACATTGTGACCAAAATTTCAGAGACATACATAAACTAAACTAGGGTCCTACTACTCCCTAAACTATATAATATATAATTCTATTTAATATATAGGTTTTCAAAGGAAAAAATAACATTTTTAGTCCCGATGTTATTGCTATATTCTAGTCTTGGTCCAAGTGTTATCCGACTGAGACTTTCAATCTTCAATTAATAAATGTGGACTATTTTAAATTTGTTTGCTTTACTCTTCTTTGATTTTTAGTCAGTTTCAAAACAAATGTTTTTAAATTTTTCTTTTTTGAAAACCCTTTAATTTCAACTTTTCACATAACATGTTTAATATCATAAAATTAATTTTTTTTTGGTATATTCTAAGTATCTTTAGTTTAAAATCACAAGATTCAAAGTTCTTTTTACTTTGTTAAACTTCGTGTCAATCGTCAAAACTAGACAAATTAATTGAAACAGAGGGAGTATCATTCTCTAGTACCAAGTCAATGTGTCAATGTGTATATGACAATGTTGTAAAAGGAGACAACATCGACCTAAAATTTATCACATATAATCAAAAGAAATCACCACAATTTCTAGAAATTAGATTATATTGGGCAGAAATTAATAAAATTTGGGCAAAATCGTAACATGTATTGTATAGCTCCACCTTGCGTAGAGATTTAAGTTTTAGTCTATGCTAATATATTTACTTTAGATTCAATATTTTTAAAGGTTGTTAGTTTTATCAGATATTTTCGTACAAATGAACAGTACAAAGATTTTCTAATTTTATTTCACGAGTTTTCACTGCTCGTTATGTAACTTTCATTTCTTATACATCCATCCACGAGGTTGTCAAGTCAATTTTATATAATATTACATTAGACTAATATGATTTTTAAGTATATAAAGATTATGAATATTAAAAAGCTATATAAATTAAAGCTAATTACAACTCAGTTGTTATATAAAGTTTATCCCGATATAGATACGTGTCTAAATCGCATATCCAAACAAAAACTGTAGGCAAATATAGATACTAAAGTAGAATAAAGAGCATTATATAGCCGCCTATGATGCAAGTAGCGAAGCATCTTCAGTTGAAACAGTCTCTAATAACATTGTATCACTATGTCATTCGTGGTGCAATGAGTGACCTGTTTTTTTTTTAATTTTTTTTAAAGCAAATTTACCACTAGACAATGTCTAGCGGTCTTTTATTAAACAAAAAAAATATTAATAGGGACAAGTACAAACAATGGGGGCTAGGCCTTACCTTACTAATCCTAATGAAGTACCTAACTTCTGCTACCTAACAAGCATGAAGAAAATAAGAGTTAGAGAGAACTAAATATTTTCTAATCATCACATAGTTAGAAAGTTGAGTTACCAGCCTCAAACTTTCTATTACAAAAACATGAATTAAAAAGATTGATTGCCCATCAAAAGTAACTTGAAGTATTTTTCTCTTGTCTTTTTCTTCAAACCTATCCAACAACACTTGATAATTCATACCTTCTTTATGGATTTATTAGATCTAGTTGAACCTATTGATACTGTCAAATGATTTTGTTTTGCTTGTCGCATCGGTAGGTGCCTAGGAACAAACTCCTCAGTTATTTTACTGTCCCAACTATGTTGCCTTCCATGTGTCTTTTTTTTGCTTTTGTTGCTTCCACTTCTTTGTTGCCTAGGTGATATATCCCCTTCCCTAGCCACTCTATCAAAGCAAATGTCCAGCATATTGTCTTCCTCATCTTCATTAAGAGAATTCTCACCCAAGTCCACTCCATCTTCATCAAGAGAATCCTCATATAAATCAATTCTATTTGACAATAAGGCCCTTGACTCATTCTTCTTTGCAAGCACACATTTAGGCACAAATATGGGAGCTTCTGGACTTAATTTACTATTTAAAGCAGGTGGTGAGACTTGTTTTTCTTGGATCAAATCGTTGTCATTCTCTGTTAACCTTACTTGTTTTCCAGTAGTCTTCAATATAAAGAATCAAAGATATTCGAACATAATAGGTCTCTTGAGGCATTACTAGTATCTTGCCTCTTCTCACTATCATGAAAATTCCCAGTTGAACCCTTTTCACTACATGGAGAATTATTTTGACTAGTAGGGAAAATGATCCGACTACTAGCTCAAATATATGTAGAAAAATAAATGTAACTCTAAAAAACTACACCTCAACTAGTTTTTCAAATATTATGTCTAAAAAGAAAAATATAGTTAAACATTAAATAATAATTGAAGAATACATCTCTCACAAGTTTTTTTTTATTCTGCTCATTTTCATCATAGAGCTTAAAAATATTTGAAGGATCAATATTTATTTATTAACTTAGCCCGATTCGACCCCCAAAAAAAAAAAAAAAAACTAGCAGTACACCATCATCACCAACAACAATCACAATATCAATCGCTTCCCCTCACATAGACGAGAAACATGCACAATTCAATTGTAAAAATTTAGCAAAAACAAAGAAGAATGTTTGGATTTTTTGTTGAAAATAACTTAAATCTTTTTAAACCCCAAGCAAAAAATAGGATTAGAATCAATGGAATCTTTTTCAGTACCCAGAACACGAAGATATTATTAACCTATTTCTGTTTAGCTTTAATTTAGATCTTTCAAAATTAAGTTTATATTTTAATTTTTAAATATAATAGTAACAAACTTTTTAATCATAATTAAGAAGAAAGAAATCTCTTTCTCTAATCTCTTCATTACTTAATAATTATACTTTTTTATTTGATTTTTGTTTAAAAATTTTATAAAGTAGATAAAAGATATGTTTCTGGCCCAGTGCTGTTGAGATTGCAGCTATCTGGTGTGCAGTGCGGAAAGGACAGTGAATATTCTATAAGTAGTTATTTAGAAAGTGTTACTCCGTAGACAATATATGACACATTCCTCCTTCCAGCCAGGGTTATTTATGACATTTCATGTTTTCTAAGCTTTAAAATGATTATAGTATATTTTTTGTTGGACAAAAACACGTGTTTCCTTTTATTGCTTACTCTTTCTGCCTTAATGAACAGTTGCTTAAAATGCTTGTCAGTATATTAGAGACTTATGACTGGGATAAGTTATCCCTACTTGTGGGTGAAATATTAATCCCGCGATAACTTAAAAATGTAAAATAACAAAATTACCTCCTTAAACAATGTGGTTATCAAATACCAAGTGAAAAAATCAATTGCAATCGCTATTTTCTTAATTATATTTCTCTAGTATGATTTTTTGACTCTTAAGTAAACATGAGATCGATTTGATCATTGTTTTCTCTCGTGTGTTAAAGAGCTGGTTATTAAGTTTTCTCTTCTTCTTATCTTATTTATTTATATATACTCACTTTGTTCCAATTTATGAGAAATTTTCTTTTGTTATGTGTCTAACATCTCATCTAAAAAATGTATTTGATTACTAGTGCTAGTACGAGATACTAGAAATGCATGCATGCAAAACGAAAAACTTGCATACATTTCATGTCATTAATAATTAAATATTGTAAAAACACAAGAAGTTCACACCATAATTAGTGAAGTAACTGCTAAAATAAGGGAACATAATACATAAACAAGAACCCAATAATTCAAACACATTTTGGAGTTTATTGATCAAAATGGATTTTAAGACAAATCTATTGCTTATAACACTTTGTTTGTTTGTGCTTCTTATATTATGATGTCTTTAGAGGTTACTGCTATGGAGTAGGGACACACCTAGCTACTAGTCCTTCACTAATTGATCCATTACTCAGATGAAATTTTTCTATCTTATTTACTTATTCTCCAACGTTAACTTCATTAACATAGCCAGTACATGTAATTTTCAGACTAAACAAAAAGTTTTTTTAAAAAAGAGCAAAGCAGCAGGTTCTTTCCCAAAAAAACAACAACAAAAAGTTGTGAACGCATCATCACCCGCAACCACTTCTTTCCTACCCATCAAACTGCAGCAATTTTTTGCCCATCACTAGCAGCAGCTGCTGCTTCTTTCTAAGCACTAACAATTTCTTTCCTAGCCTCTTTTCCAGCAGCAACACCTTTCTAAGCAGCAATGACTTCCTCAACAACCTGTCTCTCAACAACAGCTGCTGCTGATTCTCTCTCAGCACTAGCAATTTCTTTCCCAGCAACTTTTTTCCCAGCCTCTTTTCCAGCAGCAACACCTTTCTCAGCAACAACGACTTCCTCAGCAGCAACGATTTTCTCAGCAGCCTGTCTCTCAGCAACAACAACGATTTTCTCAGCAGCCTGTCTCTCAGTAGCAGCAACGACTTTCTCAGCAGCAACGATTTCTAAGCAACCTGTCTCTCAGCAGCAGCAACGATTTTCCCAGCAGCAGCAACGATTTTCTCAGCAGCCTGTCTCTCAGTAACAGCAACGACTTCATCAATAGCTTGTCTCAACAGTAACAACAACTTCCTCAGCAGCTTGTCTCTCAGCAGTAGCAACGACTTCCTCAGTAGCCACAGTAGCTCTATGCTCCAAATAAGCTCTCACATATACGAGGAAGCAGCAAAATCCAAATGTAATCCAAGTCGACTGATCGAGGTGGTGATCTCGAACAGAAACTCCGATAGAGAGGGAACTTAATGTGTACATTATGCCCATATCGATTACTACTGGCCTAAGAAGCATCACGACACAAAAGGCAGTGATTACTCCCAAAATGAGTGCTCCAAACAAATAGGGGCCCACGGGTACCTTATGATGTTGGAGAAGCAACACAATCCAGTCGAATATCACCCCTTGAGGTTTGGAAAAGTTGACAAGCACCGGTGAAATTGTATTTGGCAAATTTGCACTGCCAGGAGTAGTTTTCTGAATGTGAATGTGTAGAGGCAAAGAAAGCAAGTTGTTGAAGATAAACAATATGACCACATTATGCATGGGTTCAACATCTTCTGGGCCAAGAATGATATCAGAAACCAAGAACACAAATATTGCACCGTAAGATATTAAGGTGCTCCTATACCACAAACGAGCTTCTCATAGTTCCATGTTAAGGCGTGGTAGTTAAGAAGCTCCCACATGATAGTAGTAGAGGGTATTTCGGTCTATTTGAGTTTACTATCTTTTTATTCTTTTTGCTGAGAATTACAATTTTCAATAATGTTAAAGCTGTCTCATCTTCGAAAATATGGGCCCATTCTATCTACAATTTATATGTATAGGACCAATTCCACACAAAACACCCGAAGCAACTTTTAGTAGAAATTGCATATTTTAATGGTTAATGAATTTTGTTTAATTGAGATTAAAATAGAAAGTGAACGATTACTATTTTATTTATTTATACTTTTAAAGAATAAGCAATAGCTAATATTAACGTTTAGTCAAACAAATGTATTCTTTCTGGTGAAATACTTTATATGTTAAAATGAGCCTTAGTTAAAAGTATTATCGAATAGAACCAAGTCCTCTCACCTCTGAAATCATTATGTAACTAAGTAGACTATAAACTATATATCAATAAATAAGGTAATAATAATAAACTTAATTTATGTGGTGCCATATGAAAACATGTTCTTCGTATACTTATGTATTAGTTTGACATAATCATTCGGTCGTAGAGTCGAATCCTCGTGGTATGGAGTCACATTTTTTGGAAGTGCCTTAATATGGGACTTTCCAACGCGAATTCAGACTTAATTGGGCATCAATATGAATATCGAATACTGAATGGAGAATACAAAAATAAAAAACTTACGATCACTATTTTCTTAATTATATTTGTAGTATGGCTTTTCGACTCTTAATTAAACGTGTGATTTGATCATTGTTTTCTCTCGTGTGTTAAAGCGGTGATTATTAAGTTTTATCGTCTTCTTATCTTATTTATTTATATATACTCTCTTTATCTTAATTTATGTGACACATTTCATTTTTATATAAATGGCCAGAAAATTTGGCCAAAATCTCTTTCTCTAATCTCTTCATTACTTAATAATTTCTTTTTTATATAATTGATTTGATTTTTGTTTAAAAATTTAATAAAGTAGATAAAAGATATGTTTTTGGTCCAGTGCTGCTGAGATTGTGGCTATCTGGAATGCAGTGCGGAAAGTGATAAAATCATGAAGCTAAACTATGGAATCCATGGAAACTTTAATGAACTCTAAGTAAACATGGAAGAGAGATTGTGGAATTTACTGTTGTATTGAAGATAGAAAAAATTGTGTTACAGATATTTCATCACTGTTTATATACACTTTACATAATTGAGTACAAAAGGAATCTAATGCTAACTAACTGCCAGCTCATCTAACCAACTTAATCAAGTTGTTAACTAACTAACTATTTGATACATGCTCAAGTTATGCCAGTCTTAATACTCCCCCTCAAACTGGTAGGTGGTGCAAATATGTTCAACACTCCCAATTTGGAAATCAAATATTCATGTTGTGTCCTCAATAGTGCCTTGGTTAGGATGTCTGCATGCTACTCCTTAGAACTGACATGGTGTGTCTTTATCAACCCCTGATGAATTTTTTCTCTTATGAAATGACAGTCTATTTCTATATGCTTTGTCCTCTCATAATACACTAGGTATGCTGCTATTTACAAGGCTGCTCGACTATCACAATACAGTTCAATAGGCTTCTTTATTTCTGCTCCCAGCTCTTCAAATAATCCAGTCAGCCACACTAACTCTAAACATGTTGAAGACATGCTTCTGTACTCTGATTCAGCAGGGCTCCTTGAGACAATATTTGTTTCTTTGATTTCCAGGAAATAAGTGATTCTCCATCCTTTATCAAGAATCCTGTCACAGACTTTCTGGTATTACGGCATGATGCCTAATCAGCATCACAGAATGTTATCAATGTGTTGTCTCCACTGTTGCTCATTAAAATTCCCATTCCAAGTTCCCTCTTAATGTATCTGACTACCCTTAAAGATACTTCCCAAAGAGATTTTTTTGGTTGCTGCATGAACTGGCTGAGAGTCTGAACCGCAAATGTTATATCCAACCTAGTCAGTGTCAAATATAAGAGCTTCCGAATTAGTTTATGATATTTTCCCTTATCCTCTAAGGGATCATCATCACTAATTCCTGTGAGGTCATCTAGTTCCTTTGTTGTGAATTTCTGATTGAACTCCAAAGGTGTCCATCCAGGCTGGCTTTGAACCACTCAAGCCTAAGTCTCATATCAGCTCCAATGCATACTTTCTTTGGTTCATTAAAATTCCTTTATGAGACCTTGAGAATTCTATTCCCAGAAAAAACTTTTAACTCTCCAAGATCTTTCATTTTAAAGATATGTTGCAGACCTTCTTTAGTTGACTGAATCAGTGTCATGTTGTTGCCTGTAATCAACATGTCATCCACATAAACTAAGATCACAACAATGTCACTTTCTACCCTTTTTCTGAACAACGAATAGTCCAAGCAGCTCTGAATGAAACCAAGTTGAACCAGTGCAGTGGTCAACTTCTCATTCCATTGTCTACTTGCTTGTTTCAGACCATATAAGGATTTGGTAAGCCTACAAACCATACCAGGTTTCTCCCCCTGGCGTGCAAAACCTTGTGGCAAGTGCATATATACCTCATCATGGATATCACCCTGGAGGAAAGCATTATGGACATCCATTTGCTCAATAGACCAGCATGCAGTAGCAGCTATAGACATCACAGCCCTAACAGTCACAATTTTAACCACAAGAGAAAATATCTCATGATAGTCTAGACCTTCAAGTTGTGTATAGCCCTTAGCCACTAACCTGGCCTTATACCTCTCTACCTCACCACTGGCATGATACTTCACTTTAAAAACCCATTTGCAGCCAATGGGAACCTTCCCTGCAGGCAAAGGAACCACTTCCCAAGTCTGATTATCCTGAAAAGTTGTGATCTCAAATTGCATGGCCTCAATCCAAAGAGGATCAGTAACAGCCTCCTGAAATGTATTAGGTTCAACTATAGAGGTAAAAGCAGCAATGAAGGATCTGTAGGATGCATGTAAAGAGGAATAGGATAGAGAAGAACTAATAGGATGAGGAGTGGAATGAGGAAGAGATGTGGATGCAGTGATAAAGTCTGTCATCCAGGTTGGTTGTGTCCGAACTCTAGTTGAGTGCCTCAACTCCACAACAGCCGGTGGAGGGAGTGATGGTGGAGTATCAGGAAGAACAATGGGAGCTGGCTGGACAGGAGGTGAAATAGGGGAATCCAGCTCAAAAGGATCAAGAACAACAGTATGCTGAAAAAAAGGGCTCTCTTGTATCAGAGTGTGTTTGAAAAGGAAATGTGGATTCTTTGAAAACCACATCCCTGTTGACAAAAAAAAGTAGAGGTAGCAATATTCAACAATATGTAACCTTTAGAAGTTGCAGAATAACCCATCATCACAGCTTCAATGGCTCTAGCATCAAACTTATCATGGACTGGCAACTTCTTGGCATAACAAAGACAACCTATGGTCCTGATATGATCTAGATTGGGCTTCCTCCCATAAAACGGCTCATAAGGGCTTTTACCATTCAATATTACTGATGACAGTTGATTGATAAGGTATGCAACACCAAGAACACAATGACCCCAGTACCTGATTGGAATGCTTCCCTGAAATCTCAAAAAAAAAGGTTATTCAATCCACTAGTGCAACTGAAGGTGCGCAACCTCTTTTGAACCGGAACAAGAAAGAGCTCATAACCACTGCTTGTGAACAGCTCTCCTCAACTTAAGGCGCACCTACTCTAGCCATTTCCAGAATGTGTCTATGCTTCCTCTCAGCTACACTATTCTGACCTTCAATATACTAAATGTACATCTATCTATTACATTTTTGAACCACTAACTTTTAATTAAAACTATGAATTGAATACGTTTATCTATTACATTTTCAGTTGATTAGTTTTCACCTAGCAAAGAAAAAAGGTTTTGTATTTAGCTAATACTCCCTCAATCCCTAATTATTTGTTCATTTTATTTGTGTCCTTTCTACTTGTCCATTTTAACAAATCAAGAAACAACAATTGTTATTTTTACATATTATACCCTCAATTAATTAATTTTGAAAAAAAATAAAACTTTTTGAAAATCTTAGATTTTTAAATTCATCCACTTTACAATTAATAGAAGTAAAATGATAAACTTACTATATTCATTATTATTTTTTTAATAGGTGTGTCAATTTAAAAGTTAACAAATAATTAGGGAGAAAGGGAGTATTAGAAGATGTAATACAAGTTAGTTCTAAAAAATAAAAAAAATGGAAGATCAAATAAAGGAGTTAGAGGGGGAAAACAAGCAAGAGTTTAAAAGAGTTAAACAACATAATAATTTAAATTCTTAAATATTAATTTTTCTAGCCTAAATCTTAAATTTTAAAATTTTCTAATCCTAAGCTCTAATTTTCTACTACATCAAAGAAAAGATTTTCATGTGTGAATTGAGATCATGTGATAAAAAATTCTAGAAAGATGAATTGAGACTTCTTCCTGATGTTCGCCAAAATATAATGATGAACTTTTCAGTGAACAATAATTAATTCTTCACTATTCCCCCGTTCATTTTTAATTCTCATGTTACGTTTTTCATATATATATATATATTATTCTACTATATATAAGTGTGCAGAAGCACACATGTGATGGACAACATGGAATTATGTTCAAGTTAAAGGATAATTTTGTCCTTTAAATATTCTCACTTTACAATTGTAATGTTTTAGATAACTTGTAGTAGAGGTTATATTAGGTGTACGCTTTCTTTCTCAGACAAAAAGGGTGTTCAATTTTTGCTTTTGCGGCTGGCATTGGATTTTTGTATGTGTGTCGGCCCTATTATTACTTCGGAAAAGGGTCAAAATTGCCCCTAAATTATGCGAAATAGACCATTTATATCCTTCATTACATTTTGGGATCAAAAATACCCCCGCAGTTATCCCAGGAGATCACAAATACCCTCAAGAGTTAACACCTCAAATTTTTAGTGACGTGGCAAGCCACATTGGACAAATCTCTCCACCTAAGCGTTGCCAACTAATATTTACTACAAAAAAACTTGACCTTTAGTGGCGACAAAGTCGCCACAAAATCCCAAAATATTGCCACTAAAGGTTATGAGTGATTTTTAGTGGCGATTAAGGCTCCAACAACCATTCGCTAGTAAAACCTATCTTTTCAAAAAAAAAAATGATAATTAATTTTTGATTGCAACATAATTTTCTAAAATAAATAACTTGCAATATCAATATTAAAAACATCCAATATTATTACGAAAAATCATTGATTCAAATCTCCTACTATATAATGCATCATTGTACATTTTATACATTTACATATGCCATAAAAATAAAACATACAATGTCTTCAAACTCCTATTTAATCGATATCATTGTTGGTTTTTTAAAAACAATGAAGAAAAAAACACAAAATTAGAATTTAATGTTAAAAACTTTTAGTGACGATTTTTTAGGCTTTTGTGGCGACTGTTGTCGCTGCTAAAGGTCTAGTTCTTTTGTAGTGAATCCTAGTTGACAACGCTTAGGTGGAAGGATTAGTCCCACATGGCTTGCCACATCAATAAAAATTTGGGGTGTTAACTCTTGAGGGTATTTGTGGTCTCTTAGGATAACAGCAGGGGCATTTTTTATCCCAAAATGTAACGAAGGATATAAGTGGTCTATTTCATATAGTTCAGGGCAATTTTGACCCTTTTCCGTTATTACTTCTGTATACCATTTCATTGTTTTCCTGCATAGCTTGATTGGGTTCTTATGTTTTATTTCCAATTTCTATCCTCCAGATCCAGAGATCCTTGAATATTTTTAAATTTTGTGATTTTAAATATAAGATATATCACATATATTAAAGTATTTTTAATTTTATAATCTTGAATATGCTATGTCGAAATTTTTTTTTAAAAAAAACATGTTCAAATAAATTACGGAAGGAGTCATATTTTAAAAGTGGAATAAATATGTGATAATATTATAAAGACCTTTAATATATGCTTTAAAAATTATTTTGTCTCCCGTATATTAATTTGTGCATATATGATTATTTGAAAATTTTAGTACTTTCTTCGTTTAATTTTTTTCTTGTTTTTCTTTTAATTTGTTCTATAAAAAGTGCTTAAAATCACAATGTAATAATTTAAGATATTAAAAAAATATAATTAAAAATCATATAGATTCTTTAATTCCATATTGAAACAAAAGAAATAACATATATTATTTGAAAATAACATAAAAAGTACTAATAAATTAAAATAAAATAACAACTAAAAATATTTAAGAATCAAATAAGAAATTTCGTTGACTTTCCTAAAATTACCTAAGTCACATAAAATGAAACAAAAAGAGTAACATGTATTATTTGAAAATGATATAAAAAGTACTATAAATCACAATAAATTAATAATTTCAAAATATTTTTAATATAAACACATATAAAAAATTATGTTCACACTCTAAATTTCATGTGTCACGTGAATTGAAACGAAGAACAAATATATATTGGGTCCGCGCTGGCACGGGGCTAATATCTAGTATATACTTAACTTACTATATTTTACTGTATAGAAGTGGCTACAAGCAAGCTGGTGTTGGTCAACATGCTTGCTTGTCCACATAGGGGCTATTTAGGTATTTCAATATTAATAGCTTTATGATTGTTGTACCAAGTGAATGATATTAATGTACCTTTCCGCTTCTGGACCAAAAAACCAACTAATATTTTCTTAATTCCTTACCTATCCCTTCATAAGATGAATGCACTCCCTGACTTGTGGGCCCATTTGCAGCCTTTTAATACATCTGCCTAATTTTTTCTATTTATTTCTAAACATAAATCTATACTCCAATGAAGGTTTTTTTTTTTATTATTGTTTCTTTTGTTATAATCCATATTACCAAAACATAAGAATGGCTTTATTCAAGTTTCTTTAACATGATTTCATTTACAAGTGGGAACTTTTTGCAAGGCAATAAAAGGACATTATAGTTCATTCACATTTGCAATTTTTTTTAGTGATGACAAAATCAAAAATTATCTCTTAGTTTTAGATTGAACAAAAAAAGGTTTTAAAGTGATCAAAATCATTACACTTTTAAAATCTAAATCTTTTGTTTTTAGAGTGAAAAAATAAATTTCAAAATTCAAATTTATTTAATCATAAATATAAATTAAAGTTATTTTTTAATGGTAAGTGAACAATGTTACGTATTTATATTTGTTCAAATTTAGTTGTTGTTCTTTCTATTTTAATTTATCATATATTAAAAGATTATGCTTAAGATACTATAAATTATTATAATTAATAACTTAAAATATTTTATTATAAATTTGAAAACTACGTAAAATACACTATAAGTCACAATATATAAAATGCTACACGCCTTAAAATACTTTTTTTTAAAAGAAAATCTTTCATTGACTCTTACAATTCTATCAGTTTCACGTTAAATTGAACAATTGGAACAACATATATTATTGAAAGTTACGTAAATAATACTTTAAATCACAATAATTAACAGCTGAAAATACTTTAAAATCATATAAGAAATTTGATTGACTCTCCTAATCCATACATGTGACATAATTGGTAATAATTGCTCCTCCAATTCTAATAACAAATACAAGATCTAAAAGAGTGAAAGACTTATTATCACTATTTATTAATGTAACTTATAATCTGTTTTGATAGACTTTTAGCATATGATTTATAAGCCAAAAATCAAATGTTAGAATGTCTAACTCGTGACTTTGACTTATTTTTATTAGTTTAACTTAAAAATAAATACTTAAAATCACGTTAATCCTATTCAAACACTATAAAAGTACTTTAAAAAAAATTTGATTGAAAAACACCTAAAATAATCCGTAATTAAAATTTCAATAACAAATCCTCAAGTAATATTCTGTGTCATAAAATCTTCATGTAGAGCCTAAAACAACAATTCAAAGCTAAAATCATAACAATAAAATTCCCATGTAATTTTCTGTTTTATAAAATATGAAGAAAGAATTCTCATGTGATTCCCTAGGTAATTAAATTCATGAATAAACTCCCAAGAAAAAAATTGATCAACAAAATACCTAGGTAATTTAATAGGTAATAAATTGTTTAGGTAAATTCCCAAAAACTAATTAATTCACACCTTAAATTACGATAACAAAATCCCCAAGTAATTCTCTAAATAATAAAATTGACAAGTAAATTCCCATGAAATAATCCCCAAGTAAAATCACATCAATAAAATCCCCCAAGTAATTACCTATATAATGAATCTGCAAGTATCATTAATTGGGGAATTTCATGTGAATTCATAATGGAAACATATTTTCATATTTTTAATCACTTAGCTATGAAATTATCTACGAAAATGTTACATAGAAATTATTTTTCTCAAATAATTTCCCAAGTAATCTTTTGGCGATAAATGGAGCCAAAGTTACTTGCGAATTTACCTGAGGAAATCATATCCGCATGTAAATAATTTAGAATTAAGGAATTTACAAATTATCGCATGAAAATTTGCAAGAAGAATCTGCGGAAAAAATTATCAGGAAAAATCCCCATGTAATTTGAGCTTTTCTAGTAGTGACATTATTCAAAAATGACGTAAAAAAATGATAATCGCAACAAATTAACAACATATTTTTTAAAAAAATATATAAAAAATTTAATCGACTCTCCAAATTTCATTTGTATCACATAAATTGAAACAAAGAAATACTCCCTTCGTCTCAATTTATATGGTACTCTTTAGATTTCGAGATTCAAACAAGTTTATCTTTGACCGTAAATTTATCATATATCTTTTAATTATTTCAAATCGTCAATTGTTTTGACTTAAAATATATAAATTTAATTTCAAAAAAAATTTTGGTCAAATTTAAACTGTTTGGTTCTCAAAAAATGAAAGTGTCACATAAATTGGTACAAAAGGAGTAACATATATTGGGCCCGCCGCAGACTCCTAATAACTAGTCAAATAATAAGTGTTTTGACGAATAAATTTATGTCGGACATAGAAAATATGGAGAGGAAAAGTATATTGAATAATAGTATTTGTTTTATTTATATCTATAATGATGTGTAAAATGTTTTAGATACTGATTTAAAAGAGTGTGTATATTGTATTTTGTTTTTTCTCATTGATAAGGACATAAGACAAACTACAACAAATGAGAAACAAAGACTCACCAAACAAAAAAAATGAAGTGAGCAAACAACTCATAATTTATGAGATACAATATAATATATAAAATTAGTCCTCTACATATACTTTCACATCAGCAAGGTAACTGCTCCAACTCCTTTTTACTATGCTCAGGTACTTCAGGAGCAAAATACATCACGTATTTATAAAAACACAACACAATGCAAAAGCTTAAAGCCAAAACTCTAACTAATAACTCTCCGTTCAGAACATAAGCAAGAATCTGCATTACTGATCTCAACAATACGTTTTTTCCTCCAACATCATAAGCTGCATGCATGAAGTGTGCAATGGTATAAAAATATGTGGTGAAGCCTACCACTAGATGGAGATACACATAATTTAACTCCAAAAGGTGATGCAAGCTAGGCTGCCAACATTATTATAGGAATGAGCTCGATCATAAATTTTGCCTTGACACCAATTAATTAAATGGAAAGTCATGTCGCAAAACCAATAAATAATAGAGTACATTACAAGATGATGAATAAAAGTGCCAACAATTATGAGAATCAGCTCGAGAGACACCAAAATCTTATAAATACGTGGATCACCCGTTAACATCAATATGCCATAGCCCGTGCAAAACGAAGGGAAAGTTACTATAGAGAAAATTAGGATGAATTGTGTTAGCTTTGACTCTCCTTCCTCTTCCTTGAGTCTTTGTAATAAAATTTATATGGTTTCAATTCTTTCACTATTTACAATTTTACATATATATTTTAGTGCTTATGTTAACTTGAACGAAAATTTTAACATTTGAATCAAGTGCTACTCCTATGATATTTTTGTCCGATGAAGTTATGTAATAGAACAATTGAAGGAACAATTTGTTTTAGCGTCATTAGTGCTTTTTAAAAATATTACACTTTATTAATAGACATGCAAAAGACATACACATTAACTAGTTATATATAAGGGCACCAACTTCATCCGTGAAAGTTTGGTGTTTTTTCCATCGAAGAAATTGGTTGGCTATTATATATATTATCTATGTATAATATATTTCACCATTAAAAGACACATCAAGTGTAAGACAAATTAAAAAGTATTGGTGATTTTATTTTGTTTTTGGGGAAATTATATGGTTAGACAAAAAATATATTAGTTAATTAGTTATCATAGTTATACTTTTAGCTAATTACTATTCACGATCAAAATTCAGTGATAATTACGTGGGTTGGAGTTTCGAATTTGTATAATTCGCACATTTGTATAATATAATTTTTCTAACTTTTGTATAATATAATATATATAACTTATTAAAGTTCAGATGTTTGTGTTTGTATAAATTTGTTATTTCGAGTTTATACAAAAATAGCTCAATTATACAAACGAGACAACTTAAACTATAGCAACTACCCGTAAATATACAAATTATAGCTATGAAGCATAATTAAGTTTATTAAAATAACTATTTGCGAAAATTCCTCTTTTATCTTATCAATAGCAGTGACAGAAGAAAAACTTTAAATAATTACTATTAGAGTTCGCATGGCAAATAAACAAATCACATCAAATCTAATGTACTGAACTTTTTTAAAAAGATGGCTTAGTTGATTTAACTTGGGACTTTCATTACATAAATCTCAATTTCAAAACCCTTGCCCGCAACCAGGGCTGAATTTAGAGGCAAAAATGTCGATCACGTGAATTCGTAGTATTTATTCATAAAATTAAATATTTTATGTATATATTTTTAAAAATTAATATAATATTATAACTTGGCGCACATGCCACCAAAAGTGTAAATGGTACACTTGATTGAATATTGAACTAAGTACCTTGTAAATTAAGAATCAATTTTCACTAGAATACAATTTTTTTTAGTGATGTACCCATATTTTAAAAATTGTAAATTTGTCTCTGTATGTAAAATAAATGAGGATAATTTTCTGGATCGAGCTTGTTTCACAAAATTTGCCTTGTATGATTTACCCTTTATGTGTAGTTTGTGAACCATTATACATGACCGAGATTTAAGCTTGAGTTTCCTTGTCCATAATAAATAAATAAATTAATCCAAAGTTGCATGGTGTACATATATATATTTTAAGTTACTCTCATGGTGAGGGTGGTTCGACCACCCGATCGACACCATTTCTTGAAAAAACAAATAAATCAAAATACACATTAACAACTCGAGATAATCTCTAAAAACTTAGTATTAAAATAAAAGGATAATTTCAAATCGTGTTTTCTAAATTACTGTAACATACAACACTATATTTTTCATTTATTTTTTGTTGCAATCTTGTAATTTTCTTTGACAGAAAAAAAATAATTAAGAATCTATATTTTTTGTTGAATTAAATAATAAGTGTTTTGACGAATAAATTTATGTCGGACATAAAAAATATGAAGAGGAAAATTATATTGCATAATAGTATTTGTTTTTTTTATATATAATGAATTGCATAATAGTATTTGTAAAATGTTTTAGATACTGATTTAGAAGTGTGTATATATATTGTATTTTGTTTTTTCTCATTGACAAACTAGAACAAATGAGAATTAAAGACTCACAAAATGACAAAAATGAAGTGAGCAAACAAGTCATAATTTATGAGATACAATATATATAATTAGCTCTCTACAAACACTATCACATCAACAAGGTAACTGCTCCAACTCCTTTTTACTATGATCAAATACTTCAGAGCAGAACACATCACGAATCTATAAAAACACAATACAACGTAGAAGCTCAAAGCTAATGTGTTTTAAAAGGATGATAATGAGAACACAATATACAACACTTAAAAGGTTTCAATTCAACTAAAACTAATACTGAAATCTTATCTGCAGTTGGCGGAGCGAAATTTCATCCGTCATGAACTTTAAATGAAGCAATTTTTTTCTATTCTAAAAACAACAAAGAGGAAAAGAGAGTACATTTTGTAAAATAAGGATAAATAATTTTGTATTATTGGTACATTTTGTAATTACCAACACAAAATATACATGCAACATACATGTTTTAGTGCTTATGTAAACTTGAACGACATTTTAACCTTTCAATCAAGTGCTACTCCTATGATATTTTTGTCGGAAGAAGTAAGTACTAGAACAATTGAAGGAACACTTTATTTTAGCGTCAACAGTACTTTTTAATAATATTACACATATGATTTTATTAATAGACATGAAACACACATACAAAATACGTACACTTAAATGGTTATATATAAGGACACCAACTTCATCTGTGAAAGGTTGGACGTGGTTTTTCCATCAAAGAAATTGGTTGGCTATTATATTATATATGTAATATGTTTCACCAATAAAAGACACATCAAGTGTAAGACAAAAAAGTATTGGTGATTTTGTTTTATTTTTGGGAAAATTATATATGGTTAACAAAATATACTATTCGTCATCATAGCTATAAGTTTTAATTATATATATATTGGTGAATATGATTGTGCAGTGAATATATTTAGATATTTAGCTTTTTTTATTTTTTTTGGTAAATGTCTTGGTGTTAGTATATGTACATCATTCATGTACAAACTTGTTTAATCAAATTTATTATACCATAATATAATATTTTTTTTATTTTTTTACAATATTAACTAAAAAGATTATATTATCGATATATGAATTAGTCTGCAGAAATAATTATTAGGGTGTGCGAACATTATTTTTTATGATTTTATGTATATTGGTATTTCATATAATGAAATATAAATTGGTACTGTTTTTTACAAAAGAATTGAAACCGAATTGGAGAGAGAGAGAAAAATTGCAAGAATAATTGTATCAAATAAGGAAAGTGTTTAATGGTAGGATTCCTATTAATTAGACAATAAATTCTCTCCTAAAAAAATTAACACTTGAATTCAAAAAATCAACAAAAAAAGAGAGAGAAAGAAACTTAAATTCTCAAAAAAGGATCTTTAAATAAAGAATAATATTCAATTATAATTGTTATTGAGAATATCAAAGTAAATATAGTAAATTATGAGTCCCACCATATTAGCACACTAACCCAAAAAAATAGCAATTAAAAAATGCGTATTATTTTCAAGGTATTATTGTCAAAACGTTGATTTTGATTATGGTATAAAATTAACTTTCGATATAAAAAGGTTTGTGCCTTTATAAAAATTTGTATAAAATGGTACATATTAATATATTTTGTTGGATTAAAATATGATATAATACTCTTGCTAAACTGGTAGGCTGAACACCAACTTCAAACCATAAACATTTATGTCATATAATATACCATCTGTTAATTATTTTATAAGTATATATATATCCAATTAATAATCCTATAACACAACAACACCAACATTTTATCAATATCACCTTTCAGTTCCAACAATGAAATGAAGAACACCACATTTTGAGAAATATTAATTTTCAGAATCTTTAAGGATTAAAAATTAAGTAAAAATATAAAAAAAAAATCATCAAATTTATCCAATTGTATAAATATAAAATTTTCTCCTTACCCTTCCTTTTAAACAAATTATGGGTAACAAAAATATACTTTTCATTACCAATGGTAAGATTTTTTTTTCCATATTCACTCACCGAAAATAAAATGAATGCTTTCAACTCGAAACTAATTGATCTCAAACAAGTGTTGTTAATATTCTATTTATTATCGTACAGGTCAAAGGAAACATATAATTTTATCTCAAATTATAGGCAATTTTGAAAAAAAAAAAGGTTTGGAGATTAACCAAAATTCTTAATGAGAAAAGATGTAAACTTTTAAGGAGTATAATCCATAGGAAACACACAATTTGCTTTATTTTCTGATTAGAGATGATTTTGAAAAAAATAACTAAGAAAGAAACAAATCAAACCCAATGCCGAAAAAAAATGAATGAATAACTTCTTGCTCCTAGAAACTAACAATGAAATTGATAAAACTAAATTAATGATTTTACTTTAATTTCTTGAAAAGGAATAAGAGAGAGAAAATATCTTAAATATAGAAACGTATTCAATAATAGTTATAATTGAAAATCTAAAAAATATACACCATAAATTATGGGTCCCACACACTAACCCATGAAAATAGCTAGGAAAAATATGTAGAAACGTGTAGTATTTAATACACTATCATATTTGTAATTAAAAACTTAATGTTGTGATAAATAAAAATGAATATGTTAATATAATGTAATTTAAAGTCTTAAAAATAATATTTTAATATTTTTTCTTAAATAAATAATTAAATAATAATAATATATCCCCTGAAAATAATATATCTCTATTAAAATTGAAAGCTTTGGATGAATTAACAAAGCAAAGTGAACAAATTGGTTCGTCATAACTCATATCTCATGTCATGTGGCATGCTTCTAAAGCCAAGAATCACATTTATCTTCTTCTTTTTTCTCAAAATTTTGACATTTTTCTCAATTATTTCCATTTATTATATGATGTATCAGAAAATCTTTAAAATGTTTATTAATTACATTTTCTTAATTATTAATTATTATTTTTGCAGTAATAATTCTTCAAATCAATCTACGTTACTGATTTCTTGCATTTACTCAAATCATGACTACCATTTATTGTGTTTCACTCCGTTTAGAAACCTTTGAAATCATTTTCATTTCCGTTTGAAAAATACACCAACCTACAAATTCTATTTTTTTGTTCTTAGTTCTAACTCAAATACATATATAATACCGTAGTCATTCCGACAACCCATTCACATTTTTATCTATTCTTCATTTGTCTCATAATTATTTTTTTGCTGTGATGTAATCTTATTTACCTTATTTTGTTTTTTAGTAATTTATTGATGTATTATATTTGCATGTTAAGAATTTTTTTAAATATTCTTTGTTGATAATTTCTATGTTTCAGATTTGGTGAATGTAATTTTATTTGGTAAATTATATTTCTTTTGGTGATTTTGTGCTGTTATGATGGATAAATATGTTTCTTTTTGTTCATTTTGATTCAGGACTCGAAAGTGAAATTTTTATTTTGATCTTCAAAGAATATGAGTTTTTGATAGAGTAAACCGATTTGACAAGGTATTACTATAATTTTCGTTGTCTTTCACCATACTTTCTTATCGCAATATTTTTATTTTATTTCCTCCGCTCATTTTATATATGTGCTTCTCAATCTGTGTGTATGAGTATACATAAATAGATTAATGTTTCTTATTATTTATATGGTTGATCTTGTATTTCAAAAGTTATTTTCTTCATTTGATTTATCAAAACAATAAATTTACTACGTATTTGTAATATATTCCCTTTGTTGAAAGTTGTTGATCAATTTTCTCATGAAATAGTGTAAAACAGGAACTCATTACATCAAAAGACTGACTTGTGATTGAATGAATGAAATTATTGTTGCATAAGAAAATAAGAATGAGAAAGTCGTTAGGGGAGGAGGACTTTTACGTTTTGAACTAAAATTATCGATCAAATATACAATTTAGATGCATGCCAAATCAAATATAAACTTTGTTGTTATAAAAATTTTATTCTATATGGAGTGTTAATTAAATTTAGGCATAGAAAAGGTTATATACTTTGTTTTCTTCCTTAAAAATATCTAAATATATTCCTGACTCATTTTTTTTGACATTTTTCCTTCATTTTTTCTAAATTATTTATTATTCAATTGGATTTAAAAAGACCTCATACATTAAATATTCATTAAAAAAATGATATTTGACATTGATTCTGAGCAAGAATGTAATATGTGAAATTTTAATTTACTTTCTTATAATTCTCACTTTGTAGTGCATCAATTTTTGTAATGTATTGCTTCTTGCAGGAGTAAAGAGATATATCAAATAGTGTAAAAATGAGAAGAAGGCTAGAAAATTATTATGGAGAGTTTCAATATTATAATTACCGGCCACTTGACATGAATATCCTTTTTAGTAATCTGTGTTTTTTTTTAAGAAAATCATTGAAATAATTTAGTACTTTTAAAATTTGTTGTTTATGAATACTTAAATGAAACATTCTATTTCTTAAGTTTGCATTATC
>JAJOOR010026613.1:0-19419 GCA_036250505.1 Solanum acaule
ATATATATATATATATATATATATATATATATATATATAAACATTCAACAGCATTTGCATATAATAAGAAAAAGAGCCTGGAACATAAAATAGCTTTACATCACTTTGATAGAGCTATTCCAGAAATGGAACAAGCATACATGCATGCTTTATATATATATATATATAAGGGAATATTAATCCCAACAAAGTGGCAGGAAATGTCCCACTAGCACCTAGTGCCAAAAACATCTCAACGGTAAGCAAGGATATTCCGAATTCTAAGTCCAAGGATGAAGGAAAAAGCCTAGCAATTGAAAAATCAAAGGATGTTACTTCTTCGAAAGAAGAGAAAAGTACATCTTCAGTGAAAACTGAAAAAATTATATCTGGGAAACCAGAAAACAATACTATATATATATATATATAGTTATATATAGTTATTTTATTTTACCAAATTTTTTTAATTTTTGCAAGATTTTTAATAAGGTAGCTAGATATGTATATTTTTTTCCTTCATACAATTTTTTTTCTACTAAGGTTTTTAACTAGAGAGTATCTTTTATAGAAATGTCTTAGGTTAGTTTTCCACATCTCTACGTAGTTTTGAATATATCAGCTAGAGCTGTTAATAGGCAAAATTACAGAACTACACACTTTTTATTTCACTAATTTCCATTATCCCCTATTAGTTTTAAAAATCTCAAAAATCCGTTATTTTTAAGTTAAGTTGAAACTTCCAGATACAAAAATTTCTACTCTAAAAATCGAAGGTTATCAGTTCCTTATTTCTCTCCTTAATCTTCTCCCCATTATCTAGACAGTTAATTTCTCCATCAGTTTTCAAAATCAAGTCTCTCTGTCAAACATACTCTACTGTATTTTGGTACTTTCTCTTCTCTTGAAATCCTTTTTCGATGTTATTGTTCATTTGTTTGTTCTTCTCTAACTGTTGAATGATATGGATGATGCACCATCAACTAATCGAATTTATGACTACGAGGATATTTTAAGTGGCAAGCCCTATGCTCTAAATGTCTGGATGTATAACTGTGCATCAGTTGTCAATGAAGAAATTGTTGTCAAGAAGGGAGATTACATCCCAAGGATACTAAATTGGTGAGTTGTTGATGTCAAGTCTAAATTTGAAATGTTTATGTCTAGTTTTTTACTAAGGTAGCTTCCATTTTTATACATTTCAAGTTTCAATTATTTTTGGTATGCTGACTTTACAAATTTGTTTTAGAATGCATGTACATACAACCGACTCGTGAGGAATTGATTGTACTTGATTTACCGGACAATCTGGTTGTCTCTCATTTCGAACATTCTATGTTTGCTGAGAAACCTGCACAAGATATATCAGATGACATTCCTGGGTTTGATGATTTCTCCTCTAAACCTCCGGATCAGATTGTAAGGAGGAGTAGACGTGTATCCAATGCATCATCTACACCCCCCCCCCCCTCGAAAAGAGAAAAGAAAGATGTTTCGACCAAAAAAAAGAATTACAATGGAACAATCAGATCAATCCCCCGTGATACAAAAAGATTCATTCTCTATTCCAGATTCAGTTGGTCCTTAATCTGATCCTAAAGAAAAGAAAGATTTTCAGAAATCGAAGGAGTTAAGCAATATCTGATGAAATATGTAAGTTATTCTCATAATTATTATTGAATTCTCAATTGTTCTACAGTAAATCATTATTAACTTATTTACATATTTTCATATGTGGACAAAAAGTTTGATGATCTTCAAGTCTTAATAAAAAATAATCAAAAAGTTCTATTGAAAGTAGTCTGAAAGCTAAAACGGAAGGTAGTTGATATTTACTAAATTTTTACTATTTGTAAAGCTATTATTTTAATTATATTGTATTTTTTTCGCTTGAAGAAAATTGTTGCCAGATCACTTCCAATATCAGATGAAGAGGTAATCGAAGAAGACAATGTGAATCAACCCCAAACTACTAATCAATTTGTTGAACCAAGTTCTCCCATTGATATGGAGTTTGTCAACAACGTCCTCGTTGATAACCCTGATGTAGAGGCTGAAGAAGAAACACAGGTACAACAACATGAGGTCTTAGAGGTAAGAATTCATTAAAGTATCTAATATTCAATAAAGTATCTAACACCAGCCGATACATTATTGTAATGATACAATTACAACCAGGAATTTGTGAAACATTTATAATTGTAGTAGTTACACTATGTCTATACTTCAAATGTAAGATTAGTTTCAATTGTTGAATTATTATTATTTGATTGATATTCTAATCAACATAGGATGATGATACATTAAAGGATAAAAAATGCAACGATGATGTATCAGAACCACCATCTACAGTAGATGTTCCTGTTGCAGGAAATGTATCTAAGAAAGTTTTTGTAAGTTTTTTATGTATATGACATAGTTTAATCATTTAATGTATCATTCATTAATGATGTAGTATAAGTTACTAATTTTGATACAATATTGTTTGAATTATTTACTATTTTTCATAGTTTGTTGATACATCAAAGGATCCACAAGCTGGTGATCATGTATCCAATGAAGTTGTAAGTACACGTTTATGTATAAATCTATTAGTTTATTCATTTAATGTATCATTCACAGATGATGTAGTATTTGTTTCATTTTTGATACATTAATTTTTTACTTAAGTAGTACTATTCATATTTTGTTGATACAACTAAGGATCAAAGAGCTCGTGAGAATGTATCCAAGGAAGTTATTGTAAGTATAATTTTACGTATAAACCTCTTTATCATTTATTGTAGCGTTATAACAAAAAATACCGTGCTGCTTATCAGGATGATGTAGTAGAATTTGGCACCAAAAAAATTGAACAATCAACTTTGGTTCAAGATGTTGCTGATAAATCGCAACATAACATCCCACTTCTAGAAAAAGTTTCAGTAAACATTGATACATCGGTAAATTCTAAATATTTTCTTCGATTGTTTGTTGGTTATTCAATGATACAATTTTCTTATTATTGATTTAAAAATATAAGATTTTACCACATCGACATTCATTTCTGCTGAAACACAAGAAGCTATAGACGTACTTATTGCAGGCCTTCAAACTCATTTGTGTGTTCAACCATTGAGTGTTGTTAAGTTACGGTCATTAACCGATGCACATCAATCTGTACCTGACAGTAAATTACCCATGAAAATATTGGATAATGAGATGGTCGTGTATCAACTAGCAGAGACCCTTGTTCAACGAAATCAGATGCCATCAAAAGTTCTTAAATCGCCATATTTGAATGAATTTGGTTCTAGTGACAAAGGAAAACAGAAAGTTGAAGAAGAAGTTCGTCTGATCTCCCCATTTGATGGATTTGGTATTTCTTACCAATCTCCGCAAATTTTATTGGACGAATATTCCAAGTGAATTTCCAAAGGCCTCCTTAAAACTCATGCCAACAAGTAAGTAACAATTTAATATTTTCATATAGTAAAATATCACGCTGTTTTCACCTATTTTGAATTGTAATATATATATATATAAAAAAGAAATCAGTGGATGATAAATACAAAGCCAAATCAACTTTATTTGGATTTGAACACATGGACTTTGTAGTTGCCATTTCCATGGATAAAATATGGTTTTATATCATATCTCATTCAAAAAAATGTTGGACAGATGAGGTACGATAGAAAGATACATTATTAATATATCTTCGATACATGCGTATTTTGTATCAGATGCATTATTTGAAAGTGTTTATCATACAAAATCATATCATATTACATTATTTTGAAATTGTGATTGTTGTGCTTTATCATATTGTCTAACATTTTGTGTTATTTTTAATTTATGTTGCAGCACATTGATGTTGTTTTGTATTACTTAAGGAAGAAGTCCAAACTACGCAATCCTAATCAATATAGATTCACCACTGCCAATTACTTATTCAAGACATTTATTAATAATGCACACAATAGGTACTATTGTAGCCATCATGATGATAATTTAACTACGCAAGAACACATGGCGTGTGGGGCTGTTGTATCTGGATTCGGGAGGTCAATTAAAAACATAATCAAAGGATTTTCCATCCCTGCTGGATTACTGTGGCATCTAGTTGATGAAGTATACATTTCGGTGAACTCAGATGGTGAGTTCTATTGGGTGTTGACTGTTGTTGCTTTAAAAGAGAGGATCATACGAGTCTACAATTCATCAATGGGTACAAGAATAAAATAGCTGTGTGGCGAGATAAAAAAGTTGGCGATGATGTTGTCATCTTACCTTCATGACAGTGGTTTTTTTAATCAAACTGAGCGAACCGACTGGTCATTATTGGATGCTTACAAGGACAGTCAAATTGGCATGCTTTTGGAACCAGAGAATGTATTTCAAGTTGAATTTGTACAAGAAATTATGCAACAAGAAAGCGATAGCTTGTAAGTATTAGCATATTTTTTTTATTTAAATTACAGTGTATCTTCTTACTTTTTATAATGTATATTCCTCATTTTTTTGAAGGGATTGTAGAATGTTTGTAGTTGCTTATGCTGAGTACCTCAGCGATGGAATCCCTATTCCCAAAATTGGTTTCTGAGGAGAATACCTTCGTACATAATATGGAACCCTATTATGGAAATACGGTACTGAAAAGGCTAAGGCAGGATACGTTAGTGAAAATGACGATCCCACGAGGCCTAGAAGTCATTCCAAAGAACCAGCTCAAGAAGATTTGGTCAATGTTGATTAGATCTTAGACTCTTTTTATGGTGTTATCATTTTTTAGATACATTAACTCTAGCTTTAAACTTTTTTTATTTTTGTTGTTTTCATATGTTTGTACCCAAGCATTACTGTTTATCTTAAAACTTGTTAATTTGACATCAACTTTCAAATTTTTCACCTGTTATATATGAGCTACATTGATGTACATGCTTGTCATATATAATTTGATACAAAAATTGAAAAACATTTATGTATCAGATTCATTAATTCTTAAACACACACCAACATTAATGTTCATTACTTCTGGTAGGAGCTAATACTCCACACTTTACTAATGCAATGTATCAGATTCTTTAATTAATAAACAAACGAATTCATTCATTTTCATTACTTCTGGTAGGAATTGATACTTTAACACTCTTTTCATGCTCTAATAATTTTTGCTCAAATTATTCAGCCAATACCTTTACACTTTAATAACTCAATGTATCAGATTCAATAATTCATCAGGAAATATAGCTTTACTATGCTTTTTTGTTTTGGTCAATTTATTCTAATTCTAATTACTTGCTGGCTCATTCATTTAACTTAAGATACATTATATAATTGTACATATGAAATACATAGACTGATATAATCCCCACAATCAGAATATATTGAACATTATTAGCAAACAAGTAAAGATACATTATTTAAACACGTATTTTGGAATATAATCTATTATAAAAACAAACACAAGGTAGAAAATCTTAACATTTCGAATTATTGTAATGAGATTTCACCAGCTAATAGTAGATTGCAATATTTTATTTAGGTTAAATTGAAAACTACAAAAATACTGAAAACATAGCGGAATTTGAAATAATGTATCTGAAACATAACAGTAGCTCTAACAAAGAATTATGTCAGTCTTCTTACGGGAAGAAACTACAAGTCCTTATAGTATGACCTTTCTGTCCACAACATCCACAATGGTTTGTGTTTTATCTTATCATTTCACCTGGATTTTTCTTCCTATTTTTCCTTGGTCGTCCAACCAGCCTTTTGTATCTTGGTGGCAATACAATTTCTTCCAAAATAAACTCTGGTGCTGACAAATCCTCCTTATCCGGCATTGGAACAATTAGAACTTCATATGTGTTTGCCAATGCAGCTGGTTTATAGTAATCTGAACAGTAGGGATGTATATCTATAACGTTTTTCTTCTTGAAAACAACAAATGCATGTGCACAAAGTATCTCGTCTATCTGAAATTTCTCACAATTACAGATCTTTCTCTCAAGGCAAATAATGTATTTTCGCCCACATTCAAAAACTGAATATATAAATTCAGTAGATTGCATAGCCTGACAACATTAGGTAAGACACACACCATATATCAATTAAATCAATTTTATACTCATAACAGCCAAAGAACAACAAATTTCAAATACATTATAGTTTTTATATATAGGCACATACCTATATTTTTGAACATTTAGAAGCGTTTATAATCAACAACTCTTCAAATCTCTTCCCCAATGTTTCCTTAGTAGAGGATGCTATTTCTCTATTTTTAGAGTTCCAAGAACCGAATAGAACTCTGACTTCTTCCAAAAATTGTATTATAGGTAGTTTCCGCGCTTCAACAAGGCAACCATTGATACATTCCGCTATGTTAGAAGTCATCATTCTCCCCCTGTTTACTATTGCATGAACTCTTGACCACTTTTCATAACCAGCATCCTCAAGATAAATCTTAACCCGATTGTCAATTTTAACGACTTTAGCCATCAATTTGTCAAAATCCTCTTTCTATAAGCCTTGGCCATTGAATAGAACACATCACTCAGTACGTTTCTGCTTCTCTTGAAGCTTAAACAAATATTTTTCCAAAGGTGCCATATGCATGCAAAATGTGGAACATTTGGAAAAATAGTTCTGACACTATTAATTATCCATTCATTTATGTCTGATACAACACACATTTGTTCCCTCTCCCCAAATGAACTTTTAAACTGTTGGAAGAACCATGTCCATGAACAATTATTTTTACTGTCCACCACTCCATAAGCTAACGGCAATATGCATCCTACCATGTTTGTTAATTTCTAGATACACAACTATCCATATATAAAGTATCAAAATCAAGTAGCAATTGTTATGAGAGTAAAATTTATAATTTCTAATACAGAAATCATACATGCACCATCAAGCGTACTTGTTGATACAAAAGTTCCTTTGTAAGCTCCACCAAGTTGTGCACCGTCAACAACAACTACTAGTCTATAGTAGTCAAACCCCCTCATTAGTGGCCTTAATGATATGAACAGATATAAGAATTTGGATACACAGTTTCCAACATATATAGATATTTGGGCAACTGTCTATATCCATTCACATATTTACTCTTTATCATCTCTAATGCGTGCTTCTTAGCACGTCATGCTTGTTGGTATGAAATATCAATACCATACAGTGCTCTAATATCCTCAATAACATCATTTGGTGTATGAATTCTTTTATGATTGTACAGTTTAGGCTCAGTCACAGCACTTATAAACCCAACTATAGCTTGAACCTTTGTTAATAACCTATCCCATATCGAACATGTATGCTCACTATTGAAGTACCTCACTTTGAATAAATATGATTTATTCCTAACATCGTACTCAATCTCCAACAACAGTCATCCGATAAACACAATAATTTGTAGCTGCATTTTTACGGATACATTAGTAGGCTGTATAACTGATACATTAAAACATTAGATAGATTCTTTACAGAAAAATTACTATACTGATACATCAAGTTGATTGCAATGATGTATCATCATTATTATACATTAACATAAGGTGAAATGAATCTGGTACTTTATAGTAATCTTATATTGACAAAAAGATTTAAAAAAAACAGTAACCAGTAAATATTCATCAAATCATACTTGTATCAGGTTTACTACAATAATGTATCATCATTATTATACGCATATATAAGACACGTCAACAAAAAGTATACTACATGTATCAGTTACTTTCTGATACATTAAAATATATACGTCACACGTTTAATGTATCGTAATTTTAGCCAGTAATGTATCCTTAATGTTTCAACAAAATACAACGATACATTAATCAGAACAATCATATATTGATACATTAACACATGAAATAAAATAGACCAAGTTCCATACCTCTTGTTATCAGATCTCTTTACTCTGAAATTGAAGCCATGTTTTATTTTGTATTTTGCCATTACAGATACCAGAGTGGCTTTATCCTTGTACAATTGATCCACTTTCACGTTTGTACTTTTTGTATCAAATATGTAATTCGTTACCTCCAACTCTAGCACATAACACGAATCGCCATTTTTTTTATTCTACCAAGTTGAGAGCAAGTGTATCATGTTAAGCACCTTCAACACAGACGATTGAACCAGTCGACACATCAAAACTTTCAATATCGCCAGCATCCTTATGAATTGTATTAATACAGAGGGGATACATTCCAAATCCAATCTCGCATTTCTTCACCTCTACATACAATTTTACTCCCATATAAGTCCTTCTACTCATTGGAGAGGAGTTTCCTTCTTCAATGTATCGTATTTCAATTTTTTTTCTCGACTCATCAATATTCAACTCAGCAGCAATTGTTGAAACCAGATTCATGAAGGAAACATGTTCACCAACCACTATCCCATCACTCTTGTATCTTTCATATTTAATCTCACTCTCCCAAACTTCAGAATGTCTCAACAACATTGATATATTCATTATCTATCCGATCAAAATCACAACGAACAAAATTGATTCTCAGTCGAAGTCTTCTTCGTTGAAACAGGGAAGAAGACGAACACGATTTGAATCTTTGAATTTTGATTTGATTTGCTATTTTGGGAATCACGTTTCTATAATTGACATTAAGAGCGAAACTGATTGGAGTGATTTAAGGGATTCAATTTTTGATTTTTGATTTTTATATTTCATTAAAAGCGCAACAAACAAATATATAACCTTTAATTAATAATGTATCCGACCCACTTTTTATTGTATCCGAACTTCAATTATTATATCCGATTTTTTAATTTTTTAAGGGATTTCTATAATTAGAAACTTATTAGGGATAGATGGTAATTTCGCCTTAAAAGTATGTGATTCCTATTATTTACACCTATTAATATGGGTTGGTCCATTCCATTGGGGCTAACCCATACATGCTTTGAAATTTGACAGGTCAGGCTGACCTAGCCCATTTTTTATGTGGCCCAGAAAATGGTCGGCCCAACCCTCAAGTATGTGGGCTACGGGCTTTACCGGGTGAGCCCTCTTTTCATCAAAGTATATTTTATATAATTTTTTAACTACTTCTTAATCAAAGAAACAAATAAAATTATCTTTATATTATTTATTAGGTTTGATTTCAAGTATAAGCATAAATAGCCAAATAGAAATATTAACCTAATTGTTTTCCAATGATCATAATAAAACACAAAAACTATGACAATGTTTCATAGGTTATGACCTATGTAGTGATTCCCTAGAAATTTTAGGGAATTTTTATTTTATGTAGTACCTATCTTATAAACATAATTTGTATTTAAATTGTAATATTTCAAACTTTAAACAAATTTTGAGTTTAGACTCTTGTTATTTTTAATACTCTATTTTATTTTTATTTGGCCCACGGACGCTTGTTATTTTTATTTTTTAATTAATTTCTATTACTAAATATGCATGTACGATTAAAATTTCATGTACAATTATATAAAAAGAAAAAATGTATATAAATGGTGTCAATGGTCATAATTTTATAAGAAAAGACTACTACATTTGCTTTTTTATATTCATACTTTTTCTATTTATTTGATTAAATTAATTAACAAATATATTTCTTCTTTTGATAAAAAAAAGATCACTAAATTAACTTTTTACGTACTTTTATTTATAACATTTAGATAAGATTTTAAAAAATCGACGGTATATGTTATCCATTTAATTTTCTACTTGGAAGTTTCATTTTCCCTTTTAGTTTGACTACTGCGGTAATGAGCCAATTTATCAGTTTGAATCTCACAAATTACTCTTAATTAAAAGGTTTCTTGGTAATTTATTCTATTACCACAAAATATTAACGTTCAAAATTAAATTTTGACATATAAATGTAGTCATTAATACATAATGAGTTAAAGATAAAAGATATAGTTACAATATTTTAATTTTTCAAATTTTATATCTAAATTATTAGGTGCGTGTGAATTCTACTTGAACTGTCACCAACTATTTATCAAAATATACAATTATACATCAATAATCAGTTGTTTTTTTTCCTACCTTAAATACTATCGCCATTCAAGTAGAAAACGGGAACTTGATTGTTGAAATGTGTTGTTAAATAATTGGTGATACTTCATATATGAAATTTTAAATTTTTAGATATTTTAGGTGGTTTTTGACATTGAATCATACATTTTTTTTTGGGAACAAATCATACATAAAAATCGAGGACATTAGCATAAAAGGGAAATAAACAATCAGTTCACATTTTATTTATTTTTAAAAAATATTCTCCCTCGATATCCGTTACTTAATTTTACTTTAACCAAAATCCAATTATTAAATGTTTATACAAATAAATTCCACAAAATAAGTACCTTTCCTTTTATGGTTCAAGCTCTCATCCAATTTTCTATAAATTCATCGAAGAATTCATTTTTTACCAAATTGATACGCTTCTTTTTGTATATATATATGTATGTCTATTTCACATTTTCTCATAAAAATTATTTTTACCAAATTAATAACTTCTTTTTGAATATATATGTATGTATATTTCACATTTGCTCATAAAAATTATTTTTGACTAATTCAGAGTATGTTGATTCATCAAAGAAATGTTCTACCAACTTTGCTGGTATTATATTTGCTTTTTAATTACAACGGAGTTCAAGAAGAAATAAAGTTGTCAGAATTAGAGGAATTGGCATTGGAGAAGCAATTAAAACTTTTAAACAAACCATCGGTCAAAACAATTAAAGTAAGTAAATTCTCGACAATTTTTTTTTTTTTTATGACAAGGGAAATCCGCAGCCGCTACCCTTTGAGTGTGCACATGGTAAAATATCCGCTCCTATGCAATAGCTCACAAACCACATAGGAGAGGTAACCTGCACTAGGCACTCCCGGTGCGACGAGCTCGACCCAGAAGGCAAATCCCTTGCTTTCGCTGGCAAGGGGTTTCGAACTTGAGACCTCCAACATGGAAGTCTCAAGTCCAAACCATTGGTCCACCCGGAAGGGTCTCGACAAATTCTTGTACAACATTTTATGTATAATTTATGCAACAAAGATAACTGGTAAGTTTAAAATTCTTTTGATCCGTAGACTAAATGGGGAGATACATATGATTGTGTGGATTTCTACAAACAACCTGCATTTGATCATCCATTATTGAAGAATCACAATTTTCATCCCAAGGTATGTATTTTTGCTTTCTTTTTATGTATACAACTTCAGAAGAATGTAGTATTGTACGCAGATAAATTAAAATAAGTTTTCAATTTGCAGATGAAACCCACTTTACCTATGATAAAACATATTTCAAAAAACTCAACTGTCGATATATTTTCAAAAATATCGTTAGAGAAAAACAATTGTCCTTCTGGAACCGTTCCTATCAAAAAAGTTACCAGAGATGATCTTATTAGACAAAAAGATATGCCATCACCAGAAGATTTCGCATATGAAGCCCAATCAGAGGTTTGTAAGATAATGTTATTCTAATTTATTTCATTTTATAGGTTAAAAAACTTTCTATAATTATAAAAAGGAGAAAATACTTTATGTTAAATTTGACATATTTTATTATATTGATGTGCAGACTAATAAAGTTGTTGAACCAACAGGAGGATACAATTACAAGGTACATGAATATGAAATTGAATCCCTATTTATTTATTTATTTATTCTTTTTTTATTGCTTTTAGGGTTTAATTTGAAGTAATTACATGTAGGATAAATTGGTTACAAATTTATCATTTGGCCAATTCTTCTGGGCTCCACTAAAAATTTCAAATGAATAAACATTAAGTTAATTTAGATAATTTATTTAATGAGTTTATAAAAACAAAATTGTCTTTTATATTCAGCGTGTAATAGTTCATACTCCGAAAAATCATAAAAACAATTTTGGTGGAGCTGGAATGGCAGCTAGTTTATGGAGTCATTATGTTTTTGATAAACAACAAAGTGTGTGTCGATTGAAGATTCAAAAAGGACAAGATAGTATGCAAGTTGGTTGGAGGGTAAGTTTAATAACTTATTTATGTAACTTAACTATTTTTTCTTACTTACAATAGTTTCAATGGTCACGATCGCTATTTCTTGTTTTAGATAGATCCAACATTATATGGAGATAGGAAAACTAGGTTTTTTATACATTTTCAAGTAAGTTTTCTTAAGTACCTCGTTAAATGAATTCTATCTCGTTTTCAATCAAGCTATTCACCTCAATAGATAATCGTTCTTTAAATGTTTGATATTTTTTAGGCTGGGAATACACATTGCTTCAATACACTATGCCCCGGCTTTTTGTTAGTAAACAATAATATACTTCTTGATAATGCATTTGCCAATGTTTCTCGTCGAGGGAATCATGAACAACAACCGGAGATTGTTGTGTACATTGTTCAGGTACAATATATGTTTTTTTTTTTTATCTACTTTACCAATTTTTTTCAATAATTACTTAAATTAGAATTTCGAAGGATTTTATAAATGCCTAACATACACCCTCTTTGTGAAAACTAAAGGATCTTGCAAATGAACATTGGTGGCTTTTGCTTGGAGAAAAACAAGTTGTAGTTGGTTTTTGGCCTAATTGGATTTTCACTGCATTAGCAAATGATTTTGCTACAAATGTCGAGTGGGGTCGAGTGGGGTGGAGTGACATACACTCCTCCAGAAGATTTTGAACATTATGCCCCAATGGGCTCTGGCATGATTCCTGTACGTATAGCACCTGCACATGATGCTTATTGTCGGGCACTTATGGTTTTAAACGATAAGGGTGAAACGCTAAATGTAATAAAGACACCAATATTTCTTGACAATCGAACACTATACCAAGTCGTTGATAAACCATTTTGGGAAAATGTAGATTTTCCACATTATATATTTTATGGGGGAACTCATATGCCAACGATAGATAAACATATGTAAAAAATAATATTGTAATTATGATAAATATTTGCAATTTGCAAAGTTCTATTTAGCAATGTCCATTAATTTGCTTTTGATAAAATTACATTCTTCTATCCAACGTGTAATAACTAGAGCTCCATATAATTTAAATAATAAGTTTGGCGGCAAACGCATGTCGATTAAAAATTCTAAAGATATTATACAAATTGATTGGACAAGTAAATTTAAATATATTGATTTTATTGGCACATAAGGACTTACAATTTTCAGGAAGATTTATGAATAAAATCTTCTGAAAAATTAATATAAATAGTTGTCCACTGAATTCGCAATTTTCGCAACGCAGACATCTATTGGGCTTTATTTTTCTTGACTTTATCTGGGCTTTCAAGTTTATTGGGCTGGGGGAGGAAAATCCTAGGCCCGTTAATTAAAGTGGAATTATGGATCTTTATATTTTGATCGTTAGAAAATTTAGTAAAGAGCGTTATTAGCGTCCATTTTTGCAAAAAAAATTTAAAAAATTAGCGAAATAATATTATCTCATACTTATTGTAAATCACGCGGAGGTATGTGAGATTAATGACAACTATAATTTTTAGATACACAGAATACATGTATAATTCTACATATGTTATAAATTGCATAATCTTAATGTCATGTAATTTGTTTAAAGAATAATTATAAAGAATAATACGTAAACCGAGATCGCTTGTTGGAATAATTTTTCGATGGTTCATATATTGATTTTGGGTGAATGTACTCAAATTTTTAGTATTATGTCTTGATATATACTACATCAAAAACAAAAACAAAATATATCAATTATAAAATTACATTAAATATAATGAAATATTATTATTGTTATTGGCTAGTAAGAAACACATTAACCTTTTAAATTGGAAAAAAGCAATAAATCAGGATAAATCGATTTTGCCTTTTTTTTAAAAATGAGATAATAATCTCTATGGTCAAATAATATATCCTTTTTGTAGATTACTTTAAAGTTTAAAGCAAACAGTCAACTTTCATTTAATGTAATAAAATCTTTATAAAATTAAGATAATCTTGCTTTAAAATAAACTACATTACTTAACTTGCATAACATTTTTTTTTATTTCCCCTCTAAATCTATTTAACATATGCTCTCTCTAAGTTCAGGCAATGCAGATAAATCAAGGGATTATTCAACAAACGTTGGTATTATATTTTCTTCTGAGTTATAATGAGGTTCAAGGAGAAATAAAATTATCCGAAGTAGAGGATCAAGAGTTAGAAAGTCAACTTAAACTTTTGAACAAACCTGCGATCAAAACAATTAAGGTATTTATTTCAAATTAGAATTTGAATAACAACATATATGCATTTGTTATAATCAAAATAACTTATTTATTTAAATTTCGAGTCGCAGACTACATATGGAGATATATATGATTGTGTGGATTTTTACAAGCAACCTGCGTTTGATCATCCATCTTTGAAGAACCACAATTTTCATCCAAATGTATGTCATGACTCCAGTTTCTATTTTACTAGCGACATTTAACAAGTACATATATAGTGATATAGAATTTTAATTTTGAATGGATATATAGATGAAGCCTGCGTTATCTAGGATAAAGCAAACTTCAGGTACCTCAAAGTCTAAAGAGTCATCGACGATATGGCTAAATGATGGTGGTTGTCCTTTTGGATCAGTTCCTATTAAAAGAATTACAAAAGATGATCTTATCAGACAAAAACATATGCCACCACTAGAAGATCTCACATTTCATACCGAATTTTCTGAGGTAAGATAATGTCAAATCAATTTAATTATTGTTTTATTATTAATAATTCATTACCAATCAATAGAATCTTTATTATATATATAATTTGTTATATTTATATTAATAATATATAAGATGTTTTGTTTTCACAATTAGCATCAAATCTCATATATTTTTATTTATTACTTTTCCAAAGACTAGGAATCACAGTGGATTGAAAAAAAGATTCTTATCTACACAAGGATACAGGGTACATGAACTTTTAATTTTCTTAGTTTTTTGTTGTCTTTTTAGCTAGGTTTAATTTAGTTTTTTTTTAAAAAATAATTTGTTAATATATTGAAGGTTGCAATAGTTTCAACTCGTACTGATTTGGATTACAAGTTCGGGGGAGCTGGAATGTCAGCTACTTTATGGAATCCTTATGTTAAAGGTTCACAACATAGTGGATGCCGATTGAAAGTTCAAAAATTGTCGGACATTATACAAATTGGTTGGAGAGTAAGCTTTTGTCTATTGCTTATTTTATTGTGAATAAATTATTTCGTGTTTAGAGGATTGAATATCACACCTCTAGAATATAATGCAAGTTATTAGAAAGTGTATCAACAAACTACCATTCAATTATTATTATGATAGTCTATTTCTTGCGTAGGTGGATCCAACATTATATGGCGATACCCTAACTAGGATGTTTATACATTTTCAGGTTAGTTATTTTTTTATGAGTATTTATTATCTTTTATTTTGCGTTCATGAAACTGTTAAAACTTTATATATAATTATATATATATTTTTAGACTGGTAATATAGGTTGCTTTAATACACTATGTCCTGGATTTGTACTGGTCGACACCGAGATAGGCGTTGGAGCGCCATTTAGTAATGTTTCACACCGTGGAGATATTCATAACTTGTGGGAATATCCAATGTACCTCGATCGGGTATATGTTACATTTCTCTTTCAAGAATTGTTTTTAAAAATAATATAAAATGAGATACTAATTATATATCTTCATTTGGAAACAAAAGGATCTAGTGAACGGAAATTGGTGGGTTTTGGTTCAAGAAACGTATAGAGAAGTTGGCTTTTGGCCTCAAAACATCTTCACTCAGTTGGCAGGCTTTGCTACGCACATTGAATGGGGAGGAGTGGCTTATAGCCCACCAGACATACCTGAACCACCAATGGGCTCCAGTTTTTTCCCCACTAATATGAAGGGGTATGATGGTTCGTGCAATGGAATTACAACATTAAACTATAAAGGTGAGACGATAGAGGTAAATACAATCCCACACACCGATAATCCCAATTTTTATAGGGTTTACGATATTTCACCAAGGGGAACAAATAGAAAATATAAGCACACCGTTTTGTATGGAGGACCTGGTGAGAGAACTTAACTCTTAAAATATCCTTATTTATTGTAATGACAACATTTACAATCTATGTCCAAATTAGACAAATTATAACTAAAGAATTTTATTAGGTTGTCATACTTTAAATTATTTCTTTAATATTTTTCGCTTATATATTTCTTTTATTTTTTATTGGTTTAAAAATCCATTGGAAATCAATAAAAGAATACATCAAGGGTCACATATATTGAAATTATTATATGAATATCACTAGATCATCAAATTTGTTCATGAAAAGCCAATGTAGCTAAGATGAGGTCTTATTTTTTAATTTTATATAAACTATGAACTAAATATGATTATTTTAATACACTAGGACAAAAAAACATCATCTTAATTAACAATTAATTAAGGAATAATTATCCAAATCACATACGATAAATTACTTCAAACGTATTCGTTGTTGATCTTATTTTAGGCTCATGATTACCAATGAGCTCATTTTTTCTTGTTTTAAGTTAAGCATCAGCAACTTAATTATTTTTCCTGTATATATTTCAAGTTGAATTTGTCTATGTACACTTTTTAAGTTGCTTTTCATTTACTTTCGAAATTTGATGTTCCAAAAAGATTTGAATAACTGCTGACGTTCGATTATATAGATAATAAAAATAGTAAAATACAAATGGTTGTGTTCTACCAACATAGATTATAGTGGGATGATTGAAATTTCATTCTTAATTAGAAAGATTTAGTTCGTGTTGAGTGTCCCAAATCAGCTAGGGATCGTAAATTTAATCTTCATATATGAATTTGGAAAATTCTTCCCGGTCGAAGATTCGTTTCTATCATGGTATTAGATTAGGCTCATTCCAATTCATTGTTTACCGATGTTGGATCCCCAAATTAAATTATCCCTCTAAATATGGAAAAATCTTGTTGGGAGCGTCCCTCCAAAAATACCGCCCCCAAAATACAATGCACGACTTCAAATTAATCTGAGTTCAATGTGGTTATCGAACACTGAGTGCCAAAAAAAGGTGGTGCTCCATTCTTAATCAGAAATTTCAGGTTCGTGTTGAGTGTCTCACATCGGCTAGGGATGAAAAATTTGGTCTCCTTATATGAACATGGACAATCCTCTTGGTCGAAGATCCATTTTTTTCATGGTATCAGAGTCAGACTCATTCCAATTGATGGTTTACCGATGTTGGATTCCCATATTAAATTATCCCCCTATAGCCTCTAGATATAAAGAAAATCTTATTAAAAGTGTCATTCTAAAAATACCACCTTCAATAAATACTATGCACAAATCTAAATTAATATGACTTTAGTTCTAAACGGTTATCGAACACCGAGTGCTAGAAAAGGTGGTGTTCAAAATGGTATTTGCTGATCGATGGTCTCAGCAATTAGGTAATTAACAGGTTGTCAAGTAAATGCTTGCTTACTAGGACATAATGACTAATTAATTATTTTTATTTTTAAAAAAAATATGAACATTAAACCATTTTTTTAAAAATGATTTCCAAAGTTAGTTCACCAATTATGTCAGCATGCACGTTACGTTATCAAGAATTAGTAAATAGACAACCTAAATTTCTTCAATAGACATTAGCACCACTATTATTTTTAAAAAAAAAAAACATTACCCTAAGTGGATATTTAATTTGTTCTAATCATAGTGATAAATTTATAAAAATAATAATGAATTTGTCGATCAAACTCAAACTTTTTGGTGTGCATGCATCAACCCGCACTTAGAATTTATTTATTTTTAGAAATTATCCTAAAATTTTAAATCTACTCATTGTCCTATATATATTATCCAATCATATTTTAAGGATTTGGATCAACTTTTTAAAAAGTTAACATGTGATAAGTTTTAGTTCAAAAAACATGCCACGTCCATCATCTGACTGTTATTTGTCTTGTTACGATAAATGAGATAACATATATTTTATGTGACTTAATTTATGATATACTGATAATTATGGGATTTACATGATTATTTGACAATGAAATCTTGAGAATAATACTCCCCTATATATATGTTTTTAATTAATATATGTGATGCAAATTTGATTTAAAATGTAGTCTAAGAAAGAGGGGAACATTTTTTATCTCATGATAATAGATGGGCAAACTACATAAATCCCACTAGTTTAGGTCCTAATTACTAAGATTCCCAATAGTTTCAAATATTATTTCCTCTACCATATTTCATACTTAGGATACATGGGTTTGAATTTGTGAGATACATGTATCTGCCGAATTTTAAAATCAAGATACGTATTTTATTTGTTTAAATTAATTGATTGTAACTGATTTCCTTAATTAGAGGAGTAATTGATGATTTTTAGAATATATGGGCAATTAATTCT
This sequence comes from Solanum acaule, assembly GCA_036250505.1. Lineage (NCBI taxonomy): Eukaryota > Viridiplantae > Streptophyta > Magnoliopsida > Solanales > Solanaceae > Solanum > Solanum acaule. The sequence goes on from JAJOOR010026613.1 coordinate 18,384, forward strand.
GGAAATTAAATTAATCAAATCTCTTCATATAGGGCAAATCAAGGAGTGTATTTATGTTTAATTAATTTCATTTATTATTCTTTGAAATAATAAATTCATTAACATTATTATTAATAAAAAACAAAAACATGTATATCTTGGTCATGAAATTTGATTAATTTCATTTTATTACTCTTAAAATAATAAATTCATTAATTTGATGTATATATCAATAGATGATGTATCTACAAACTAAACACTTAGATACATGAGTATCATACAAGTACATTCATATGTATAATATAAATATCTAGTATTAATTTCGTGTATTTGCTATATGTGTCTATTATTAATTTTATGTATCTATTTATATGATCTAATTTTAATTTCAGGTATCTTTCATATGTATCTAGTATTAATTTGATGTATCAAGTATCAATTTCATATATTATATTCAAAAACGTGTATCTCGAATACATAGTAAGTTGTAAGCATATACATAAATTATGAGTATCTAAATATGGAATGTAATTGAAACAATCGAATTTATGAACAACTCGCGATGTTAGAGTATCTGCCTTATCACTAATCCAAAAAAAAAAGAAATTTTTTTCAAAATTCTTCCCTTTTTTTAGCATCTGAATTTTTTCTCACAAATATATAGTATAATTTTAACTTAGATACATCAACTCTTAACTAGATACATGTACATCTGATGTGTATCCAACATTGTTGCATATCTAATAGTGTATTTATTATGTTAAGTAAAGCTTGGCATAACTCTTCCCTCTCGATTGAGTCGTTCCTATACTTAGATCTATTCTCGCCTTGAATGTTAACGGATGAAGAGTCAGTCCCTACAATGAAAAACTCATGAGTGAAAATAACAAATAGAAGTTGTTTGATTTAGTATAATATTGTTAATGTGTAGTACCTTTAACAAGAATCATCTGATTTTGAGAATGACCAGCCATTAAAGTATTTGAGAAACAACAAAATCAAAAAATATAAAACCTAATTTATAGAACTTTTTAAAATTGAATGTCAGAACATTATG
>JAJOOR010026614.1:0-17848 GCA_036250505.1 Solanum acaule
AGTATTATGGGATGCTACTTGCACATTGCACTAGTGTGACTTGGGGGTTGTCTTAGGTGATGGTTCCTATGTGAAGACTATGTCTTATGGTGTGCTTATGACTCTATGAATATATGTGGTTGGATTGATGAAGGTTATATATAAGTTAACCCTAGGTAACCTTAAGGTGATACATTGCATCAAGTATTCCCTAAGGGTTGCTTGAGGAAAGGAGTTAAGATAAAGAAGAAGGTAATGTATGGTATGCATTGAATGTGCCTAAAATGTTATAAGTGGCTTTATGTGCTATTATGAATGGTTTCCATGTGTATGATGATGTATGTGGATTTATGTTGTTCCTATGGAACTAAATGTTCTTGAAGTTTCTCTAAAAAGGCATGATGCATGGTTTCCAACTAAATGTCCTTTTATAAGCATGTTTTTGCATGATTATCATACTTAGTGCATTCTTGTACTAATACCATTCTTCTTCATCTTTTTACACCAAGTGTAGGTGGTGGTGGCTAAAGGGCTTTTCCTAGAAGTGATGAGCTTGGCTTACTATTCCCAAGTTCAAGTGTGTCCTTAAAAATTCAAGGACCTTTATGTTAAAGAGTTTCCTTAAGTAATGTACTAGATAATGGTTTCTATTGTATTGTAAGGGCTATGTCCCTATTGTGTTGTAGTCTTGTTTTAAGATGGCTACCTTGAGACGTAGTATTTCGATTTCGTATTAAAGGGTTTAATGAGGTGACTTTTAATTCTTGTGTTATATTATGAAAGTTTTAAATTTTCCGCTATTTTTCTATGATAAATTCTATGACGAATGCTAAGGGCTTGTATAAGACCTCCGAGAGGTCGAATACGCCGGTAACGACTAGGGGGTGCTCTCGGGTCGTTACAGATGGTAACCACCACCTCTGAAATTTCAAGTGAGGTTTGCCAACTGATAAAACTCAAATGTACTCTTTAAAACTAATTAAAAGAGATAACAATTGTCATCAATAAAAGTACTCAACAAAGAGTCGGGGTCGAATCCCACAGGGAATGGTATATCGTAGAGAATTCTGTTAAGAAATTTGGATTGTCAAAATGATTCATTTGTAATAGTAAAAATAAGTGGGTGGATGATTCCACCAATTTAACAAAAGGATTTGATTATCAATGGTCACAATTAAACTAAAATTACGAAAAAAAATCAAGAATAAACAAGTACTCTAGGGGTGCGGGGATTGGAAATCAATGTCACATATGGGTAATTGTGCTGCTCTATAGTGATGACCATTCATGAATATGCTAGGTCATCTTCAATGACGCTAATCTTCTTTTGATCTCATAGCATCCTTGCATAGAATCTCCTTTCGGTCTCATCTATATGTCAATCTAAACAACCCAATATCTTACTCTATTCTCTTTTTCGATTCAGAAATAGGGAAAATATGCCCGGCCTATAACCTCTATTTTCAAGCAAATTACAAACATTAAACCTAAATTGCTAGTATCACACTAATTACTCACTCCAATCAATCTCTTTCGAGAATCGACCAGAGATCAGAAGTAGGAATTAAGTTTGCAACCTTAACCCATAAGTTAACCCCATGCTAGTTAGCCCAAATTCACGTATGAACAACAACAAAACAAAGGATAACAGAATAATCACTACATTAAATCAACACCCAACCCCACAATTGCACCCCTAGATCTTGGAGTTTTAGCCACCCATCACAAAAAGTAAAGAAATTATACCTTCCATGAAAGCAGTCATGGGTAACATGAAATTAAGCAATTACAAGCAAGACCACTATGAATTCAACTTCAATTTGTCAATTTCAAGAGGAAAGTTGAAAAACCCAAAAAACTAGAAAGTGTTTTTCACAAAGTAAAGTATTTCTCTCTCTAGAATATTCAGAATTTCCTCACTAATTTTCAAACTCTCTCTCTCCAAAAATTCCTTGGGCTATTTATAGTTTCTCAAAATTTGGCCAAAACTTAACACGCTACCCTTTGGGTGATTTTAATTGGGCTCTTCGAGTTCATTTGGCAAATCACCGATCATGCTTCACCTCGCCTTTTCTTTTTCTAGGCTTCAGGTGTTTGAACCTCAATCAACGAGTTCGTTCAATTCTGCCTTTCACATTCACAATATCGTTGAGTACAACCTTAGTTTGCCTTTTAAGCCTTCAATTTTTCTTCTTGCAATGTCACTTTCGGCGATAGTCAACAAGGTCTCCTTCTCTTTTAGAGTTCGCCGACCTATCTCGATAAACACAAGTGTTGTGCACAGTCACTTTGGGCAAAGTCATGCTCACTAGGCGATCCATCTTTCTTGTTTGGAGATCATCAATGTATAGTTTGCACTTCTTTTTACATTTTTGGCCATTCTTTCAAACATTCATCCTTGCCTTGTCCATTAGCCTTCATAGCTATAAATCATCAAAATTTAATCAAAATAGGACATAATCAGGCATTAAGGACAATAATTATTGAGCTAAATAGGCCTCAATGAGTGCAAATCTACCACTCATCACTAACCATTTATAATAAGCAACATCAGCCAAGAATCCATTGGGCTGAGGTTGTTTTCATTTTCACTCGGGGGGAAGCCACTATTTGGCATAAGGATCTACCCTAAGGATAAATCACCTCATGGGTTGAGCTCACAGATTCTTTTCTTGAGCAATTCTTTCCACCCTCACACACGCTTTAGTTCAGGGATGAAATCAATAATTTTCATCAACTATCGGGAGAAACAATTGATGAAATGTTGTTGAGATTCAATAAGAAGGTCTCATAGTGTCTAAAACATAGATGCAATTTTGCTACAATTTTTTTTTTCGTTGTTTGGATGAGGTCAACAAATCCATAGTAACCAATCTAACCGAAGGTTCTATCATGGACCTTATGTTTTTACCACCATCCTCCTTGATCGTATGACAAATGAAATGGGGCATATCACACAAGAGACACTGAGTAGACTTTGAGTGTAATGCCACAAGTATTATGAATAAGATGAGGAGAAAAAGAGAAAGAAATAGATGAGTTAATGGCAAAGATGATGACACAAGTGGAACTCTTGGCCAAGCACATGTTGGGCACCAAAATGACAAGTGTGAATGCCACCGAATCATATAATATACCATCTCATCTCATGAAGAAGAGGTTACTCATGCTTTGTTTGATGAAAAAGTGAGATATATGGCGAACTAAGGGATGGGTGCTGGACTGGGGTACCAAGGCACCAATCAAGGTCCTTATAGTCCTCGAGAAGATAATCAAGGTTGGTGAAACTGTCATGGTCAATGGAGAGATCGAGATGGTCAGTGGCGTAAAGGATATTGTGCGAGAATGGATGAGAGGTACAATTACAGAAGCTCAAATCTATATGTGCCTCCATAAAATATAGAAGCTCCATCCAAGCAACCGAGTATGAATGACCCAGTGAATTAAAAAAATGAAGATATATTGAACCACGTTCAAAATAAGGTCGAGTCAATGGATAATGGGGTTAATAACCTCAAAAGAGATGTATCAAATTTGACTCAAACCCTAGGCTCTCACGACGCTTCAATCAAACATTTGGAATCTGAAATGACCCATCTCTCGGCGTAAATGAATCTAAGGGCCAAATGTTTCCTAGTGACACTCTTCCCAATCTTAAGAATGATGTCCATTGTATGGTAATAGTCACTAAAAGTGGTAGGTTGCTTGATAATGCCAATGTTGTGACCAAGAGGGTTGTGAATAAAAAATTGGATGACTGGCTGAAGCTTAGTTTACACATACCAATTGTGGTTGATGATGATAGTGTGAGTGGTAATAAGGTATGTTGGGAAGAAGAGGAGGAGGATGAACCTCCTACTATAGTGGTGGATGTTGAGAGGAATGAAATCACTAAGGGCGATGTGCCTAAGTGTCATTGTCATGACCCAAAGTACACCCTAGATGTGACATGACGAATAGGACCCCGAGAGGCCCTAAACTAACCACTTGATGTAAGCATGACACTATGAATAAAGAAGTACAATATGAAATCAATCATAAAGCTAAAGGAGTCTAAATCATAATATCTCAACATGAGAGAACCTTAATATAAAGCTTGAGTTTGCGGAAAATAACAAAGTCTGACATAAGCCTTTATTAAATTATAGTGGATAGGACAAAGCCCTAAACCATGAATAATTCTGAAACTAAAATGATGTGAAGAAATAAACTAATAAAAGGTGATCTAACCCTTAAACTATGAAGACTCACCACTATCAAGCGCCAATAGATCCAATCTAGCCACAATCTGGCGGAGAAGCATTAAACACTATGTTTTAAAATCATAAAGTCAGAATATGCATACTTTGAATGTACTAAATATGGAAAACATGCATAAAACTTAAGCATAAACCTATATACGTTTGAAAACATAATAATGCATGACCAAGTAATACAATACCATATCTTGTTATGATAGAGTCATATGTAATGAGAATAAGGTCAATGCAAAATTATGGAGATCTTGTTCTAAGTTTAAACCATTTCACTTTAGTGTGTGGGAGATACTATTAACCGACATATAACTATAGATTTCAATGTACTAGCCCATCGAAGAGGGCCTAATATATCTTGCCAGGACATAAAGGATCATTTCTCATAACTTCGAGACTTGGTTACTGGCCACTAGTCCCTCTCAAAACAAAAAAAACATCTGGAGACTTGGTACTCGCCTGTATTCTCCTTAGGTTCATGAACACTCAGCCTATACCTATGGTGGCACATAATTTATGGGAAATGGGTAATCGCCACTAGTCCACTTGGGGTTAAGTACAATTTCCCACAAATTAATGTATTATTCTTAAGAGTAGCTCTATAAATATCATGAATTCATAACTTTTTCATAAAGACACTTATCTAAGAATCCAGATTATGATCATATTTCACATTAAGAATACTTCAATCGAAAGCAACCTAGTTCATAAAAAGCATGCTGCCATTTTATTCAGAAGCATCATTTAAGTCTTACTCTTTTCAATTTATAATATATACATGACATCAAAGCTTGATTTCATACTTAATCACACACACAAAATATGGGTTCATGAAGATATCAATTAAACATCTTAGATTCATAAATTTTTCAATTCAATATTCCATGCATAATCTCCAAGCATAATCCACAAACACAATATATTTCATAATCATAACCATAAGCATATTGCATGGGTTCCTACGAAATTTATCAAAAACATGCAATACACCTTAATTCATGCATAATAAGATCATATAGATTGAATTTAACCATAAACAATTGAGCCCATTAAGAGTATGTAAACCCTAGAATTTGGATTGAATCATAAGAGATTTCGAGAATTCTTTGGGACTCAATGAATGAAACAAAATCTATTGATGAAATTCCCACATACCTTTCTAAATAAATCCCTAAAGATGGAAGAGAAATCTTTGAAGATTTAAGAAACCCCAACTTTCCCTTGGGAGCCTTGAGAGAGAATTGAAGAGAAAACCTTGAGAGAATTTTTTGAGTTTTGGTGAGTGGGTATATTTCTAAGAGTAAAATCAGTTATAGGGTTTAGTTATAGGGCCAAAATGACATTGTTTAGGAGTTAAAAGGGTAATAAACACCCAGATGACCTTAACTAAAAAAACTACCGGAAGAGACCTATAGACTGACCTACGGTCCATAGAACAAGTACTTGAAGCCTAAAATTTAATCAATCTCCACGAACTATTCCTACGGTTCATAGAAACTTCTAACTGTCGTAGACACTATCCGTATATCCTAAGGTCAATCAATTTTTCACTAAGTTTGGAATCCCTCCCTACAATCACTTCGTACAGGCCATAGAACCTTCTACAAACCGTCTTGGTGGTTCATAGGAAAAGTTCAGAAATTGTAAAATTCAAATTTCCTGGACTACGATTATCTATTACGGACGGTAGAACCTTCTATGATCCATACAGATGCCCCATAAGAATTGAACCAGTAGTAAAAAATGCAACTTTTCCTTTTCCACTTCAACTTACCAATTTTTGATGTGTTACAACACCTCCCGATTTGGAACATTCATCCTCAAATAGGACTCAAGTTAGCATGAATAAAGTAGGGAAAGAGATCTAGAAACCCATAATAAATGCAAATCACATAAAATTTACATAAACAAGGAGCAATCAATCAAGCTAAATCATAACTCAAGAAGTAAGCTTTCATGAAGATGCATGCATATGGAAACATGAGAGTGACTAAAGCACATGAATCTGAAAGAGTGAACCAGGAAGACTAATGCCTCAAGCTAAAACTGAAAGGTAAGGAAAGAGATAGGGGTACTAGGATATCACTTTGGCTCTGGCCTCCCACATATCAATCCATAACAAAAAGAGAACCCTTCCAAAAATAAAAAAATTCAACACACACGACCTCAGCAGTAAAGAACACCATCTTCCCTTTGGGAGTAAACCTCACTAGCATTTTTCTGAAACTGTTTCCCTCAGACCAAGCATAACACCAAAGTCTAGCAGCCACGAGACCACCAATATGAGTAAATGCTGAAATGTTTCTGTGAGGACTTCAAGATCGACCTCAAGCATAATAGCCATGCATGGAGTCACACAACAATCAATGAAGCACCTAAATAAAGCAATGCATAACGACAAACAAATAGACCCATACTTACTAGTTGCCACATCCGTGAAGCTTCATGATCTTATTGAGTTAGATGAGCATAAAACCTATTCTGTTTCTGCCCACCACTAGCACCTGAAGAAGAATAAGGTTGATCCCATTGACAACTATCTCCGTCATTTTTATCAACCAAAGGACAATCCATTATCTTATGACTCATCTTTCCACAACTAAAACATGCATTAGAACTAGCTAGACAGTCTCCCAGATGGCTCTTTCCACACATTCGACACTCATCGGACACAATTTTTCCACTAGAACCATAATCTTGAGACTTAGGGTTAGACACTGTATATTTGTTGAATTCTTGAGAACGATTCTTTCCACCGGACCTCGAATGCGAGAAATCACCATTATCCGTTCTTGACCTCTTTGAATCCCTAGCCTTCTCATTAAGTTTTTATTGTTCGATTTGTTGGGCATGTATCATCAAATGGTATATATCCACCTCTTTGATTAGTGTAACTGTTCGACACTCTTTAACCAACATCTTAGACACTTCTGACACAAAATTACTCATCTTTTACCTCGAGTGGGCACCATAGTATGAGCATACTTTGATAACTGGGTGAACTTCAATACATACTCTTGGACACTCATATTCCCTTGTCAAAGGTTGATGAACTCTAGCATTTTCTCTTCCTTCATCTACAAAGGAAAGAACGTATCAAGAAAAGTTCCTTTAAACTTCTCCCAATCTAAAGGACTCACATCAATCACACTCTCCTCCTTCCACTGATTAAACTACACTTGAGAAAAATCCTAATGTTGGTAAGCAGCTAGGTCCATCTTTTCCACTGCTGTAACACCCATAAAATCCATGATCTTATGGATTTCCTCAATGAAATCTTAGGGATCTTCCTCGACTTTGGACCCATAGAATTCCGGGGAATTCGTCCTAGTAACACCGCTTACCCTTGTGACCGTCGTACCCACTATTGGGTTCATGGGAGTAACAACTTCCCTAATAGCTTGGACAGTCATAGCTTGAGCCAACACTTGAGTAAAAGCTCTAAAATCATCATGAGATACTTGCTTAGCCAAAGGGTCGACCAACACTTGAGGAACCTCAGGCTTCATATTTTCACCAACATTCATTCTCACGAGATTCCTTTGTGAAGGCATATTCTGAAAAGTACAGAACAAGGGTTAGGATAAGGAGGCTTTTATAGAGATAAAACTTTATGGCACGACTTTAGAGTAATGAAAGAAGTGAAGTTTCCTAAACGCTTTGTGCCCTCCTATTTATAAATGGGGCATGCTTCACACTCATGAATAAAACTCTACTCGACGCAACTAATTAGACTTCCTAGAACCTTTTTATAAACCTGATGCGCTAAATACCAAGTTCGTTATGACCCAACGTATATCCTAGATGAGGCACTATGAATATGACTGTGAGAGGCCCTAAACAAGACACTTGATTGAAGTATGACACTATCAATAAAGAAGTAATATATAAAATCAATCATAAAGCTAAATAAGTATAAATCTTAATATCTCGACATGAGAGAACCTTAATACAAATCTTGAGTTTATGGAAAATAACTAAGTCTCACATAAGTCTTTACTACATAGATGTGGCTAGACAAACCCCTAAATAAAAAATAAATCTGAAACTAAAATGATGTGAAGAAATAAACTGATAAAATGGGATCCATCCCTCGAATCATGAGGACTCACCACTAGCAAGCACTACTGATAGATCCAATCTAGCCACGATCTGGTGGAGAAGCGTCAAACAATATTCTTAAACAATATAGGCACAATATGCATTAGTACTCTGAATGTACTTAATATGGGGAAACATGCATACAAATTTAATCATAAATGAAGATAAGTTTAAGAATGTAATAATCCATGACCAAGTAATACAATACCACATCTTGATAAGATAGAGTCATAAATCATGAGAATAAGGTCAATGCCAAATTATGGAGGTCTTGTTGTAAGTTTAAACCATTTAACTTTAGTATATTGGAGAGACTATTAACCGACATATAACCGTGGGAGCTAACCATGGAGTTAAATGTACTACCCCGTTGAAGAGGGCCCAATATATCTTGCTAGGACACAAATGATCATTTCTCATAACTTTGAGACTTGGGTACTCGCCACTAGTCCCTTTCAAGACCAAAAACATTCATAGACTAGGTACTCACCTCTGTTCTCCTTAGATTTATGAACACTCATCCTATATCTACCGTGGCACGTAGTTTATGGGACATGAGTAATCACCGTTAGTGCCCTCGGTGCTAAGTACAACTCCCCACGTAATTAATGCATTATTCTTAGGAGTAGCTCCACAACATATCATGATTTCATAACTTGTTCATAAAGAAACTTATCTAAGCATCCAGTTCATGATCATATTTCACATTAAGAATACTTCAATCTAAGAAAACTAGTTCATTAACAACATCTTGACACTTTATTAAAAAACATCCTTTAAGTCTTACTCTTCTCAATTTATAATGTATACATGAAATCAAAGCTTGACTCATACTTAATCATACATACGAAGTATGGATTCATGAAGATATCAATTAAACATCTTAGATTCATAACTTTTTCAATTCAATATTCCATGCATCCACAATCACAATATAGTTCATAATCATAAGTATATGGCATGTGTTCAAATGGAATTAATCAAAAACATGAAATATACTTTAATTGATGCATAATAAGATCATATAGATTTAATTTAACCATAAACAATTGAACCTATTTAGATATATGCAAAGCCCTAGAACTTGGATTGAATCATAAAGAGATTTGGAGAAATCTTTAGGACTTAATGAATGAAGAGAATCCATTGATGAACTTTCCACATACCTTGACAAACAATCCCTATGGATGGAAGAGAAATTCTTGAAGCTTGAAGAAATTCCAACTTTTCCTTGGGAGCCTTAAGAGAGAATCAGAGAGAAAACCTTGAGAGAATTTTGTGAGTTTTGGTGAAGATTTTTAAGAGTAAAATCAGGTATATGGTTTAGTTATAGGACCAAAATGACGTAGTTTAGGAGTTAAAAGGGTAGGAAAAGATCCAGATAACCTACGAACTGATCGTCGGCCTATATAAGTAGTCATCTGTCGAACAAGTACTGGAGGCTTAAAATTAATCAATATCCATGAACGGTTCCTATGCTCTGCAGAAACTTCTACGGGTCGTAGGCACTATCTATAGATCCTAAGGTCAATAGAATTTTCACGAAGTGTGGAACCCCTTCCTACGGGCCATGGAGCCTTCTACGAACCATCTTGGTGGTTCGTAGGAAAAATTTTAAAACTCTAAAAATCCAACTTCTAGGACCACTTCCTACGACTGTCTTCTACAGAATGTGGAACCTTCAACGGACCTTAGAACCTTATATAATCAGTAAACATGCCCCATACAAATTGAATCAGTAGTAAAAAAATACAACTTTTCCTTTTCCACTTCGACTTATTAATTACGAGGTCTTACAGTCCTACTCCATATCCTCAAAGATTGATGAAGAAGAAAGATGACAACTAATTTTTTTTATTTGTTTAGCAAGTTGTCTGTGAACATATCGTTGGTTGATGCTCTCTTGAAAATACCAAGGTATGTAAAGTTTATTGAGTTTTTGAAGAAAAGTAGGGTGATTGATCCACCATCGAGGTGTGAATCTTTAACAAAGAATTGTGTTAACTCAGGGCAAGTATCAATTGAGTGCTCTTGTGATTTTCAAGAAGTTGGGTCTAAGGGATCCTAAGACCTTTCCTTTGAGGTTGTTAATGGAAGATCACTTTATAAAGATGCCAGTTGGGCTTTTATTTGACATCTTTTCAAAGTAGATAAGTTCATTCTCCTGGATAATTTTGTAATGCTGGATTTTGACATTGATATTGAGGTGCCTATAGTCTTAGTCTAATCATTTTTTACCACGAGGCATGCTTTAGTGTATATGGAGCTAGGAGAGTTCAAGTTTAAAGTTGGAAGTGATGAGGTAATGTTAAATGGGTTCAAGCTGATGACGCCACCAGATGAGTCTAGGGTGGTGTCACTACTTGAATCCATGGACAAACTAGTTAAAGGTCCATGTGAAGAAGCGGTACCACTGGAAATCGATTGATAAATGAGGCTTTTGCATCATGTTGTGCCGTTAAATCAAGCCTTTTTTAGGAGGTAATCCAAGTGTCTTTTAATTCCTTTTTAGTTCACTTCTTATTGTTTTTTGTTTATTTCAGGGATGTGAAAAGATGCCAAGTGTGTAATCATGAAATCGATTGTCATGTCCATCGACACTAGACTAGAAAAATTCTAGTTCAAACCATCCAACATCGGTCTATCGCAGGTGTTAACAGTGATCTGGAAAGAAAAGGTCGACCTGCTCAGAACAGAAAACCATCAATTCTATATTGTACAATATGGGTCTAGCGCTGGTGAGAAACAGTGCACTGTTAAGAAAGTGATTGAAGATTTCGCTTCTACACTGAACCAGCGTCTCGCAGGTAGCATTGGAGAAACACCAATCAATGCAAGGTTGGTATGATAGAAGAGTTTTTAATTTTGAATCATTGGAGATCCAAAAATTGGGATTTTGATTTGAAGGATTGAATAACCCTTCTCCTTCCTCACTTTCCACTTTTCCTATTCTCTCTTCCTAACCCCTCCACTTCTCCATACACTCTCCAACTCACAACCTCTATTTTCCTCTTATAAAACCCCCCATTTCCCACATCTTCATCCTCACACAAACTCCATATGTTCTCTCTAAGTTCCGATTTGCAAGTTCTAAAAACCCTTTGATGTCAAATTTTAAAAGCTCCATTTGAGGACTTCAAGCTTTAGGTTCACCATATTCTTCAACTAATTTGGTATGTTTCTATATTTATTTTAGTTTCAAGCTTTAATAACATATCTTGCAAATGATTTCATGCTTAAATGATTTCCCCAAACCCCTTTGTGATTGGAGTTTCATTTTGGTTCCATGAAAATGGATTTTTGTGTGTCTAATGGGTAGATCTAGATTGAATATGCTTGATTGTGTAGATATGTATGTTGATTTTTTTTTAGAATGCTTGAAAGTTTTGTTGGGGGGTGAAGTCCGAGTAAATCATTTGAGTTTACGTACTGCATGAATTAACTCTAATATGGTTTGAGTGACATCATTCCTAAGGGTAGATTTATTATTATGTGAATTGTTTGATTTTTGGTTGAAATATCATGTGAGTAGCATTTAGGGGTCACTTGGTGTGAGAGATAAAATTAAATAGTGATGGGATAAGAAAATAGTGACGGGATAAAATTTTTGTATCTTGTTTGGTTTCCATGTTTGAGATAACTTATCCCACCATTTATATCATAGTGATGAGATAAGTTATCCCATATATATGGTGGGATAAGTTATCCTAGGATAGCTAACCCCAGGATAACTAATCCTCGGATAACTTGATTCCAACCAAACGACCCCTTATAGTTGTGGTAAATATGCTTTGAACTAGTTTTAAGTGAAGATTTGTGTTGTGAATGAGTATAATATTTTCCTTGAATATGTGCTTATGTTGTTTGACGATTCTAAATGATAGTGACGTCCTTCTAAGGGAAACCATAAAGTTAGTATAAAATTGCCCTGTCAATCTTTTAAGGAAGTTTGAGTACCTATAAGATACATTTGTCCTATTGTTGATATGAAATTGGACCATTTTGGTTAAAGTGGTCACTGGTGTGGAACGAATGTTGCCCTACGTTTCACACGTGCAATGCCGGTTGAGTTCGTATTTTAAAATTTCATTGACTTGACTTGACATTTCACCTACTTGCCTAGATTTTTGCTAGGCTACTATTTGTATCCAATATTTGAATTGACAGTGAACAATTTTGCAATTACGAACTGTCGGTCCAACGCTGATGCTATTGTTTCCTTAAATTTTTACTTTTTTTCATCCTAGTCTTTTTATTTTGTTAATGTCTTTTAGTCTTTTATTTCATTTCTCAATGAAAAATACAAAAAACATATAGTTTTTAGTGTTTGTATCACACTCTTTTTGTTGATCATAACTAATAGAATCATGTTGCTGACAAACATACGTGGAAAGTAACTTCTTCTAAGGGAAAATGCAAAGCAGGGGCTCCCAAGCCTCACAGGTTAATGAAGAAAGCATAAAATTTAGTGTATAGGGAATGAAGAATTATTACACCTTGTACAAAATCCTCCTGACAGTTACATCAGATAATAAGTTTGATTTGAAATGGTTGGTGAATGAATTTTCTTCCATAGTTCACTCGATTCATGAAAGTGGTTGGAACCATCTAGTGCATGTACCAAGGGCATATTACTTTGAGCTTGTATTTGAATATTATGCCTCCTACTAAGACAAATAAGAGTTGTTGAATCTAAAAGGAAAAGTGGACTATTTACCCTGCTTGTTATCTATTCGAGTGAGGGGTGTAGAGATTGATATTATCGCGGTTGTTATCAATTCATTATTTTGGGATGAACTTGTTTCTCCTTGTTTTGTGCATACTGAGAAGATTGCTTCTAAAAGTAGTCAATTCCAATGGGTTGCCAATATCATTGCTAAAAGTATGCCTTCTTAGGCCACCATGGGTGGTGAGATTAGCGGAAAAACTTGAAATTTGAAGCCAAATGATGGCTTGATTTTGTGTGTGCCTAAATCATTCCTTATAAAAATGATCAACGAGTACCCACAAAAGTTGTTATTCTCATTTCATACATCATATTTGACACTCACATCAACTATCGTGAACTAGTTGGGATCCAAATGAGAAGGAAATCTTGTCGAACGAACCTTGCAATGCCATTCCTGGTCTTAATATGAAAGCTATGTGAAATTGTAGATATTCCATTTTTCCAACTGATGTTGCTACCCCAACTATGGAGATAAATTATCTTTCTAAAAAGAGGGATGTTGAATCCCCTATAAGAAAATAAAAGAGGATGAAGTAATTTGGTATGTTTAAAAAGGAACCAATATAGGATGAACCTACTCTTGGTGAGTCGGGAAATACCTTTGATGAGGAGGACATAGGGCCGATCCAACCTACTCATCAATTCACTCTCAGAAAGAGTGCTTACCTGAAGTTGGTGGTGTCATTTTATGAAATGAGCACCAAGTTACTTGGCTTGCCAAGGCATTACCCAAGATGATAAACAATGTGGCAAAAAATGCCATGAAGGGGTTGGAGGACAAGGTAAACAAGTTGTGCAAACGAGTTGATGTTTTGAAAAGGCCTTACAACTCTTTGGGTGGATATGAACATGATGAAAGGAAAAATTCCCATGACCTCTAAAGATGATCCCACGATGGAGGAATCTAGGGCTTCTCCACGAACAAGACCAGTAACACCTCAGAAATTAGAAAGTTAAAAAGGAAAGGAAAAGTGCAGATTTTGCAATTACCAGTGGTTTACGAGACAGACCTATGGATCATAGGAAGTCCTACGGGCTGTAGGAAGGGAACCGTAGAATTGGAGTTGAGTTTTTGGAATTTTAAGTTCCTGAATTTGACTTATGAATGAACATGATGAGTCGTAGGAAAATGGATGAGCCGTAGATAGGTTTTGTAGGGGTAATCCAGACTTAGTAAAATATTGGGTTAAAGTTGAGGTCTACAGACCGTAGAAAGTTAGATGGTCAGTAGATTGGTGTCGTAGAATGTTGACTATGTTTAGGTCCAAGTAACTCGACCTACAGTTGACCAGTACGGTCCGTAGAATTTCTAAAGCACATCAGAACTAACCAACCTTCTCTTAGGCCTCTAACCTAGCAGTGAGGTTTTCCAACCTCACACTGTGGGACTTAATCAACCCTTCACATTTGGTCACTCTATCCCTCAAAGGGGCTATTGCCTTCTCAATTGCCCTATCAATCAGCTTGGGCATGTCCTTTCCAACCCTGGCGGCTTGAACATTCGCACACCGGGCAAGACTACCTATTTGATAAGACAAGGCCTGGGTCAAAGGGGACGGGGAGTAGAAACTGGGGAAGTCATAGCAACAATAATAACAAAAGTACCAAAAGTAGGAGGCACAATTGAAGATATACTTGCCTACTCCATAGGAGGAAAATGTGTGGTGAGCTCAGAAGACAATGCATCTGGATCAACTATGGTCGTGGTGTCTGGTGTTTGTGGCTTCTTCCGAGCTGTGTCATCCCACAAGTAATCAACCTCAATCCACCGAATGTCATTGGAAGAGGCCAGTGTGATCCTCACTACTGATTTCCCCTGAAATCCGAACTCCCGCTTTCTCACAAAGCTTGGTAATAAGGACTAGGAATGGAAGGGAGATCTTTTCTTACCTGGCCCTCATAAGCATCTCCACCACATTAATGTACCAGACATTAAGTTCAATCCGGTCAATGATACACCCCACTAGCAATACTTTTGGAAGCACGATAATGGACTCATTTTGAGACGATATTAGGCTACTTCTAATGAATCCAACCCAATAAAGGCCTACCACATTCATGTCTTTCTTTTCAATTTGTGCTCCTTCTGCTATCCATGGAGGAGACAAATCTGTAATAAGTAATGCTAGCTACTCCTTGTGGGCATTCAACTTGAATTTCATCTGAAGCTGGAATCTATCAGTTGAGTTACCTTTGATACCAAGAACATCATTTATCGCACTAGCATCACATGGCACTTTCTTGCCACGTACCTCTACTTCTTCTAAGGGTTTCCAGATTGTGCCCTTTCTCTTCTTAGGCAGAGCCTTGGCATATGTGTCATAAAATTCCCTGACCCACTTTGGCACATGTGGTTGACTAAGTTTTGTGAACTGTTCAAACTAGTGAAACTTGATAGTCACCCATATAGTCAAGTAATCACTCACTACCCCATTAGTTGAGTGAATTTGCTCCCCGAGAATAGTCTGTTCTCCATCCTCCTTGAGTTTATTAAGGGCCCTTAGAGTTATCTATTATAGGGAGAACACGAGAGGCAGGTGTTGGATCCTAAGGAGGTGATGGAAACTTATAACGGATATCTGTCCATTTTGTGGCAATATGCTTCTGTGGTCTCTTACCCACACTCATAGAACTATGTAGACATGCTTGTGGTGGATGAGAAGCCTCATATGGCTCATTAATGGTGACACCCCTGTGCCTTTTTAGACGAGGGGGAGGAGGAGAAGAGTTCTTGTCTGACTCTGTGTCCGACGAAACTATCTGCTTGCTCTTTCTCTTAGCCATCACCTGCAAAGCACAAGCATTCAAACATAGAATCAGTGAAGGTTAGTTGAAATCAAATTCAAGTGAAAGAACAGTTCAAAAATGTCTTGAGGCTCGCCTAATGAGAAGGTGATCCACCTAACAGGATAGGCGAGCTCCGGTGAGCTTGCCAAATTTGATAGAAAAAATTATCAAAGAATTGAGGCATAACGGGCAGAGTCAAGTCCAACTCGGTGATTTTCTAAGTTGGTTTCAGTGAGCTAAGAGAAGTCCGCCGAAACTGACAGTGCAAAATAAAAGGAAACAAGCATCAAGGGCGATGTCGACTCTCATTCGGTGATACGCCAAGTGGGTTCGGTGAACTAAGACAAGCTCGCTGAATGAGATAGTACCAAAGGTGATAAATTCACTCAAGAAGGTGAGCTCGGGCTTACTCGGTGATTTGCTTATCTACCTAGAGAGCTAAAACAATCCCATCGGATATGAGGTTTTCAATCTAGTGCCTAAATTTTATAAAAAAACCCAACATACGCAACAAATCAAGTTTCCCAACATCATTACAATCCACCCACATGCTTATCTACCCATGAGTACTTAGACTTTCCCCAATTATAACAAAGTATTGCTCAAATTGATGATTTGCCCTTAAGAAAGTCATCACTCTGTCTATGATTGGGAAAAATCATGCAATCGGGTCAACACTGGCTTCTAAGACTTTACGCACATCAAATTCAACTAAGACCCACTAATTTTAAGGGTTAATATTAACATTTTACCAACACAAGCAAGTTTAGCAATTTCTATGAGAAAAACACAAGCAATCAATTCATGGGCATAGCTTAATACAATCATTATAGTACTACCCATTGAAATCAAATAATCACATGCATCACATGGCCTATAGCCCATACATAAAACACAATTTAAAGCTCAAAATGCAAAATGAAAATAAAAAACCAACCTCAACAAGAAAGAAAAACTCAAAAATAAAGGAGAATAGGGTTGGGTCGACTTAGCTAGCAAGAAAATGCACTCTACACACTCAACAATCACACACTCAAAAATAGAGGAGGTTACCGTTTGAGATAAAGTGGAGAAGTCGTTTTTTCAATTCCTTCAACACTTTGTCGGATCTTTCAGCCTTATTAAAGATCCTTGTGAGCATTTCCTCGGTTCAGTTTCCTTCTAGCCGAGTTGAGTCCTCTGGTCGTTGACGATCATGAGGCAGAATATATCTATCTTTGTCATCCTCCCTATTTCTCCAATTTCAACCTTGTGAATCTTTCCAACCATTTTATCGATCTTTGTTCCAACCTTGGTTCCCACATTGTCATTGGTAATCTGGGTGAGAACCCCCCCCCCCATTGGGTTTCCCAAATATTGAACTTCTTCATTGTATAATGCCTCGAACTTGGCATCATCCAAGAAGTGCCCACTATTAGTTCCAACCGCATTTACTGATTTAAGTCAACCTCCTGTGAAATGCTTAGGCAACAAATTGAGTTGGGTCATCATTTTAGCCATGTTTTTCATCCTTTTCATAGTCCTTCTCTATTTGTTGTTTGCTCAAGCTCAGTTGTAGAGTAGACCACTTTGTCTTCTCTAGTATGCCATGCTTGGTTAACTTTGGTCATATCATCTAACAACAAAGCTGCCATGTCATACGGTTATATGATTAATCCTCCCTGGACGAACTGATCAACCACACCTTGATTGACTGAATCAAGGCTACAATAGAAGTATTACAGCAACAAGTTGTCTAGAAGACCATGTGTTAGACATTGCAATAGTAGTTTCTTTAACCATAACTAAATCTCATATAGAGGTTCACCTCCAATGCGCTAGAAATTTTGGATTTGGATTCTAAGTTTCACCATCTTCGAGGGGGGGGGGGGGGGAGAATCTCTCCATGAAAGCTTTATTCAACTCCTCCAAAGAAGTGATAGACTCATTTGGAAATTTCGCCAACCAACTAGTAGCTTCACGCATTGATTAATGCTTCAAATACACCTCATCCGATTCT